>SNQJ01S0044894.1:0-18622 GCA_010110895.2 Picea sitchensis
AGTCACATGTGAGTGTTGGGGGTATATTGGCCCTTGGTTATGGAAGGTTGTGAATATTAAGGAAAGAAGTGAGAAGTGCCAACTGTGTGGAAGACAAGTTGACTGAGATTGGGTCGAAGTGGCCAAAAGAGAAGAAAAGAAGGAGCGAAGAAAGAGAAAGAAAGTTGTTGGATGGGGAGATCGAGGAAGACATATCAGCAAGGAAGATGGATCATGGACAACTCAACAAGCAAAAAAAACCACCAATGGATTCTTTGGAGCACCTCATAGAAAAGAAGGAAAGACAGGTTGACAAAGCCCTGAAAATGTGGGTCAAGTTGACCTAGGGTTTTAGACATCTAGTGTTTTGGTATTTAGGGCTTTGACACCTAGGTTTCAACCTAAGGTTGTTTGAGAGTCATTGTAATGTATAAATAAAGGTCAAGAGGACCTGAGATGGGTTTGATTATGTTATGATGAGTGGTTGTTGTTATTGTGGAGAGATAATTATTGTGTGGTGAGATAAGTCTGTGTTGTAAGATCTTCAGTTGGGTGTGAAGATCAACCATGCAGCTGGGTGCGCAAGGAGGGGAGAGAAGAAGAGAAATAAAGAGAGATCAGCAAGATAAGAGTGAAGATAGAACTGTATACTTTCATCTAATATATTATAAATCACAGTTTTGTGGACGCAGCCTTAGGGAGAGGGTGAACCACATATATCTTGTTGTTGTGTGTCATTGATGTTGTGTTCTTATGATCTCTGATATAATGTCAATGCAATATTATGTTAGTTCTGAGATATAGTTCACGCAGTAGGCTTAAGGAAGATAAAGAATAACTAGATCTATGTGTGTGAGTTGCCCTGGATCCACTTTGCATTTCCTCTGGTTGTAGACACCTGTGTCCTGCAACCCCCTATCACTACTTCATGTGAGACTGCATCTACTTCAAAGTTGTTTTCATAAGGGCTAGTAGTTAGGGATTGTTGGTATGCTGTTAGAGATGAACCCTGGGTATGCCCCTGCGCCAACAAATGGTTCCATTGCCAGGACAGGGATCTTCTTGAGGGAATGTCAAGGTGGTTTCCATCGAAGACAAAGATTTAGAAGTGGATAGAAGAACAAGAGAAGGACTTCACTGAAGCTCAGAATAAGAACCCTAATCTTAGTACAAAGGATTTGTTGGGAAGGTATATCTTTACTGATATACATGACTTTTTCTTTGGAAGAATTCATCAGGAGCTATACAAGTGGTAGCTAGATTAGGAGATACCCAGTTTGAAATTAGACTCAAACCACTTGTGGCTTGGATGTTTTCACTGATCAAGAAGGTCAAGAGAGTTTATAACACCATGTCAAGAGAAGTAGATCACTAGTTTGATAGTACCATTGGAGGGTACATTACTAAGTTTTCTATTGAGAGAGTAGAGTCATATAGCCATGCCGAGAGATCTTTCTTTAAGGGATCGAGAGGAAAATTTTTACAGTTCTTGAATTTGAATATCAAGATGCTATTGCATGAGAATAAAATCTTGAAGATATAGTAGTGGGTCAGATGGAAAAATCTAATGTTCAAGAATTCAATCAATGACAACGAAACAAAGGTCGGACAAACACGTAGTGGGAGAGTGTTCATAGAAGTTCCTCTGGTGAACTTGTTTGAGCATAATCATGAACCACCAGCACAGGAAGAAGGGTTCTATAGTGGAGAAGAAGAAGAGTTATTGAATGAGGAACATTCAGAGTCCACTAGGGAAGAAGAAGGGAGTATTGAAGAACCTCATCGAGAAGAGTCAGAAACTTCAGGAACTGTGCAGACTGTTGAAGTAAGTACTATTATGCCTCCTGTTGTATTAACAACATTAAGTAACCATAGTAACCTAAGTTATCAGAGCACTCAAAGCACTGTTACCCACAGTTCAGTACATACTTAGTCAGAAAACCTAGGAAGATATATGGTAGATGAGATGAGGTTACCCATCTTTAGGGGAGATGGATCTAAAGATCATGATCAACATTGGTTCTTATGCGAAGTTGTATGGAGTATTAAGAATGTCACCGATGAAATCTATTAAGAGAGATCAATTTAGTACTACCCTAAGAGACCGCACACTGAGCTGGTACATGAAGTTCGTCCAAGGAGTTGCACAGCCAAAACCGCTGAACGAGATCAAAACTGCAATGATTGCAGAATTCAAGAAACCCAAGTCAGATTCGCAGTGCATTACAGAGTTGAAATAAATCAAGAAGAAAGTAGCTGAACCTATTTAGGAGTTTGATCATAGGTTTAAGACCCTGACAGGTCATTTGAGTTTTCAAATTCTAGATGAACAAAATAAAGAGTGGTTCATTGCTACCCTCTTACCACACATCAGAGTCCCTCTGATGCAACATAATCTTTCTTCACAATATGAGGCACTGGAGATCTCCATGAAATTGGAATCAACCCCTATGGGAGAGTCCAAATCAGGTATGAGTCAAATTTTGAGTAAGCTAACTGGCTTATCACTGCAGGTCAAAGATATGAAAAAGGATAAGGCAAAAGATAAAAGAGAGGATATTTGGTGTATCAGATGAAAATTAGAGGGCCATTATAAGGAGCATTGTCCTCTATTTCATGAGTATTTGGATTCATGAGCCCCAAGCCCTCTGAAACAGGTTACTCTACCTTGGTGCGAGGTATGTAGAAATAGACATCACCTTAGAGAATGCTATTACATGCAAAAATATGTCCAGACACCTACCAAACTTTACTGCACATTCTTTAAATGTCCGGGGCATGATGAGAAATATTGTAGGGTGTATGACCTCTTGCGTGAAAGATGAAGAGACACATATAGGATTCAAGGAGAAGTACATCAAGAAGGAAATACTACGCATTTTAACTCCCCAGGAAGAGGAAACTTCAACCCTCATGGTGGATTCAAAGGAAGAGGATGAGGAGGAGGCATGGGCTGAGGTCGAGGTTAGATCATTTTTTATAACTGCACACAGACAGGTCACTTGGAAAGGAACTTTCAGAACCTATGTACCACTTGGATTTACTGCAACTCATTTGAACATGTCATAGAAGATTGTCTTGCGCTATTAGCTAAACTTCAGGAGAGACGAGGAGGGAACCAGAAAGTACAACTAATCTTAGCAAAACCTCGCGGAGTGGATCCTAGAGTTGATGTTATTACTAGAGGAGGCACTGCTATAGAAGAAGACAGGGTGACTCCAGGGAAGATTAAAAAAGAATCAAGAGTTAGAAGAGCTGTAGAGAAGACACAGGAGTTTTATCCAAAGAAAGAGAAACATACATTTGAGAAGGCAAGAAAACAATTCAGAGGAGATCAGGCTTCTTCATTGAAGGCACAACCAGAAGTGAGAGAATATGGAATGCCTCTAGCCTTTGATCAATTTGCTTCACCTGGAGAAGGAAAAGAGGTAAGCAGGCTTATGGAATTCTTATGTACTTTCATTAATTTGATTAAGGATGAAAAAGCCACACAAGAAATAAAAAATTTGATCATACAGCATGAGATAGGAAGGATATATCCTCTACTGAATAAAGCAGTACATCAACTATATAGAAAGAGAAGGACAAATAAGGAACTACACCTTAATGCTCAAATTGGATATTATGATATAGATTATGTGGTCCTTGACTTAAGGTCAGAAGTCAATTTTATGACGAAGCAGACATGGGCACTAATGGGAAAACCTAGGTTGATTTATTCCCATATCAGGATTATCTTGGCTAATCAACAGGTAGTAATCCCCTTTGGTAGGCTGGAGAATGTCCCTGTGGGCATCGATGGGGTAATAACATTTGTGGAATTCGAGGTGATTGAGATAGTTGATGATAGTTGTCCTTATCCTGCACTGTTAGGAATTGATTGAGCTTTCAACAATTCCACTGTTGTTGACTTAAAGAAAAGAAGAATGACATTTGAAGGTGATGGCCTTAGGGTCATTGCACCTTTGGATCCTAATGAAGGTCAAAGATACACAGAACCCATCAGAGAATAAGACCACACATATGAGCTAGAGAATATATATAAAATGACCGTGAGACAACATGATTACATTAATCCTAAAACAAATGGAAATTTAAGATGGCGAAGTGACAATGCATGCTTATCGGACTCAGAAGAAGCACTATAGAGTTGACAGAACAAAATGTATGAGGTTTCTGCATGGAGGTGTGCCATATTGACCAGGGAAGTTCGTTGGATTGGCACAAAAGTAAGTAACTTTCCCACCTTTGATGGTTTGAATCACTTAGAAACTTTCTTGTTAAAATTTAAAGAAGTTGTACCAGTACAAGAGAGATTGTTGGCACTGGATGAGGCTTTGAAAGAAACCCAAGCAATATGGTGGGGGACACATAAAAGGAACATCGCCAACTAGATGCAATGTCACACTTTGATGGCAGTGCACTTTTCAGAACAAGTCGAAGGATGCGAAGTTAGATACATGGGTCAAAGCTGTCTAAAATACCATGTGCAAAGTTGTGAGGAAGCCTGGAGTAACATCCCTCAGGAGCAGTGGGTGCATAAATTCATAAAAATGTTGGACACAACACCCATCAATTGGTATCTTTAAGAAGAACTATGCCTCACCACTTCAGATTGGTATGGTGCAACTCAAAATTTTGTAGCTACATTTTCATTTGAAAGCCAGTACCCTTCAATAGATCAAGCTCTACAAGTTGTAAGACAAAACGTCTTTGAGGAGGAACCTAACTTCCCTATTGAGCAAGAAGAGGATGAATGGACTGAACCTCTTCATAAATTGCAAGGATGTTACAATATCAATGCTGATGAAGATGATGATCCTAGAAATGTGAACATCGCAGAAATATTCGGAGAGAGAGATGTAGAAGGACTAGGAGTCAAACTACCTTTCATTGGATAGTCGATCAAGATTAGAGTCGAACTACCTTTCATTGGACAGTCGATCAAGATCAATAAAGTTAACATTGGAACAGAGCAAGCACCTAAGCTTGCTAATGTTGGATATTACTGGGATGATGCCACCATTGATTAGATCACATAACTACTGCATGAATATCATGACCTGTTCCTAACCAAGTTCACTGATATGAATGGAATTAAAGGGCCCATGGGAGAGATGAAGATCCCCTTGAAGCCAGATGCCAGACCAGTTAAGCAGAGACCCTACAGATTGAATCCCAAATATAAGGAAAAAGTTAAGATTGAACTAGACAGACTGATGGAAGCAAGAATCATAGAACCCGTGGAAGAGTCGGAATGGATTAGTCCTATGGTGGTACAAGATAATAAAACATGAGAGATCAGGATATATGTAGATCTCAAGAAGCTAAATGATGCCTGTTTGCATGACCAATTCCCTACACCTTTCAATGAAGAAGTATTAGATAATGTGGGAGGACAGGAGCTATATTTCTTTACTGATGGATTTTCAGGTTATCACCAGATTAGGATTTCTAAAGAAGATCACCATAAGACCACATTTTCAACATAATGGGGTTCCTACCAGTACACAGTGATGCCTTTTAGATTGAAGAATTCACTAGCCATATTTTCCAGGGTGGTGGTCGAAGCGTTCAAGGAGGTTTTACATAAATGTTTGGAAGCATATTTTGATGATTGGACTGTTTTTATCATATTGCAGAATCACATTGAATTTTTAAGACTAATGTTGGATAAGTGCAGGCAATGCCAAATTTCCATGAATTTGAAGAAGTGCATCTTCTTTTCACCTTTTGGAGTGTTGCTGGGCCATATTGTGTGTAAGTAGGGGTTTTTAGTAGACTCATCGAAGATTGCCATTATTGTTGATCTACCCCCCCTACCTCAGTCAAACAACGCCGGGACATATTGGATACTACAGGAAGTTCATTAAGGGATATGCACAAATTACAACACCCATGGAGAAGCTTTTGAAGAAATATTGTTAGTTTCAATGCACAACAGAATGTCAACAAATCTTCAACACACTTAAACAAAAAATGGTTACTGCGCCTATCCTGGTTTTCCCAGATTGGAGCAAGGAATTTCACGTGCATGTCGATGCTTCATCTATTTCACTAGGATCAATGTTAGCACAACTAGGAGCATGAGATATTGACCATCCATTATCCTTTGCTAGCAGGAAGCTCTCAACAGCTAAGAAAAATTATATCACCATTGAGAGAGAAGGTATAGACATGGTGTATGCATTCGAAACGTTTCGCCACTACTTGTTGGGAGGACATTTTAAGATGTTCATGGATCACTCTGGATTGAAATACCTAGTCAACAAGACAGTGTTGGGGGGAAGTATATGCATATGGCTATTGTTATTCTATGAATATGATTTTGAGATTGTGGTCAAGCCAGGGAGAATGAACAAGGGACCTGGCCACTTGTCTAGGTTGGAGCATGGAGGGGACCTTACTAGTTTGGAGGATGCACTACCAAATGCAAAGTTGCTGGCCATCAGAAGGGTTGATGACCACTTCACCAAGATAGTCTAGTTCCTGTCAACAGGAATGGGACGTAGTGAATATATAATCATCCAAAAGAAACAAGTGGCAGTGCATGCTACAGATTTTTCACTTATAGCCTTACAGCTATACAATATGGGACCTGATGAGATCCTGAGGAGATGTGTTATGGAGGCAGAAAGACCACTGGTTTTAGCAGAAGCACATGAAGGCATCGCAGGAGGAAATTATGCAGGGAAAACAACAATGCAGAAGGTTCTTAGAGATGGCCTCTAGTCACCTACTTTACATAAAGATGCCAAGGAATACTATAAAGCCTGCGATGCATGCCAAAGAGTTGGGAAGCCTTCCTAAAGAGATGAGATACCTTTAGCATCACAACTGACTTTGTAGGCATTTGAGAAATGGGAAATTGATTTTGTGGGACCTATAAACCCACCAGGGAAGCGCACAGGAGCTAGATACATCATCACTGCAATAGAGTATTTGACAAGATGGGAAGAATCAAGAGCAGTTAAGGACTGTAGTGCAACTACAACTACATGATTTATATTCAAGGATATCATGACCAGGTTTGGATGACCGAAGACCCTAATGAGTGATCAAGGTACACACTTTATTAACAAGACTATCAAAGCTTTGACTCAGGAATTTGAAGTCCACCATCATAAGAGTACTCCTTACGATCCACAAGCGAATGGGACGGTCGAAGCTTTCAATAAGATCTTGGAGACAACATTGACAAAGATTTGCAGTGTGAACAAGTATGACTAGGATTTGAGAGTACCAACAATGTTATGGGCCTATAGAACTACTTGCAAGAAGATGACAATGAAGACTCCCTTTAAGTTGGTTTATGGTCTAAATGAAATTGTCCCTATGGAATATTTGGTTCCTAGTCTCAGAATTGCAGCATTTACAGATATGGATGACATTGGCGTTGTTCAAGAGAGGACATGCACTAAAAAAGATGATCAAGAGCAACCTGCTCTGATACCACTGATCCAGATTATTTTTGGCATGAAATGAGAGCAGAGATATAACACATAAATAATATATAGAGATATTGTAAGAGAGACAATAATATAAATGATATTTATCAGAGATATAACCATAAAACATAGATACAATAATACACAATTTCTATTAATGTGAGAAATGTAAAAAATTGTAGAAATATAGAGTGAAAGACTCACTAGAATGGTGGTAGCTTATCTCTGAGAAGAGATGTGATGGATACTCACATTCGCAAGAAGACACTTTTATAATGAGGCTCCAAAGGCCTTTTTATCATAAATAAAATTCAAAACTCTAACCCCAGTTGATGAAAAGCTAATAGTTTTGTGGAGCCCGTTTTGGGTAGTTTGGTGTATCAACTTCCTCGGGGTGTAACTTTGACATACAATCTCTGTTTTGGGTGAATGATATCTTGTTGGAAAGGAATCATCGTGGAAATTAATTTTTGGGTCTCAATCAGATACTTTGGATATCATTTATGTTCTCAATCCCAAAAAAACTTCATATAGTCCCTCAAAATGGCCCCTAGAGTTTAGGAACCGAAAAACTGCTAAAAATAATAAGTTGCCAGAAAATTGTTTTGAGACAGTTGGAGTAGGTGGGTGGCCAATAATATCCACCTGGATCAATCGTCCCTCCTTAGGAAACAATGGTATCGATTATGTTGAGTTCCCATGGGAGAGGGAAAAACACTTGCTGAATCTGCATCTTGATGAGATGCTTGCTTTGCTGGAGAAGTTGCATTGCTTAGCTTGTTGAAGGTTGTCATGAACCCATGGCTTGAAGGGTTGGGCCTTTTTAACCAATCTGGCTACATGAGATGATTGTTTTCATGTAAGGTACCTGATATATTATAATAGCATGAAACATAAATATTGCAGAGAATAATTTTAAGGCGAAACAACACAATAGATGAAACCAAATCTCCAAATAATACCTTTATTGATAGGAAACGATGTCCACTTTCCTCTTCGAGGGGGAAATATCTAGTAGAGAAATGCTCTATTAGAATAATTATCAAGGAAAAAATTCTCATACCCTCTACTCCTATTTATACAAAATCTATCTATCCAAAAGAACAATCTAGAGGAAGACCCTTCAAGAAGTAGAAGATTCTATTAGGTATTCTTACATTTTACTTATTATTCCTTATTGCTAGGTCTTAATAATATTTTCCTTTATTACATGGAAATATATTTGTTGGCCCTCGACCAAGTTTTGAGGAAACCTTGGTCAAGTTTGGAACACCTTTTGTAATTTGACGCGAGGATCAAAGATAGAGCACCATGATGGAGCTAAGATTGTGGATCTCACTTATTTTGTGGGCTATGTGGACCCAAAAGGTGTTTATTAGGGTTTTTGTAATGGGTTATGGGATGTTTTCCCATGGGTTTACCCATGTTTAAGCCTTTTTATAAGGAAATGTAAAAGTATAAATAGATAAGAATGTATGGTAGAAGGACACTCATAAGATAGTAGCTATGTGCAAGTATTTTGGGTTGCTTTGTGCAATAGATTGTGTATGTAAGGCTCTGTGCTTAATAGAGAAGTTGGCTTTGTGTTGTGACCTAGTTTTGGGAAGGAGGATCTGGCATTCAGTGCACAGATCTCCTATCCTATGTGAAGCTTGGATCTGTGGCTTACTGTATAGGAGTGGATGAATGTAAGAGGATTGAAGAATAATAAATAAGACAAAGAAGTTTGTGGACGTAGCCCCAGTCTGGGGTGAACCACATATATCTTGTGTCTTTGATGTGCTTTGTGTTATGTTGTGTTTATCATTTATCTTCTTAGTGCTTTTTTTTATTATGTATAATGGATAGATCTGATCTTGCTTAGTTATTTACTTGTTCTTTATGAATGAAAGCTAGATCTAACTCAGTGCTATGTGATAAGTGATTGAAGTGCTTAATCTTTACTGTTACTGTGTCGATCTATCTTAGGGTTTTCGTTATGTGATGTTAATGAAGCTAGTAAGGTAATGAATATCATCTTGTAGTATTAATAGAATACTCTGTGAAGTGTTGCTATCACATATCTGTGTCCCAACATGGTTACAGAAACTTGAGTCCTGTAACCCCCCCTACTTCTACCTCGGGTGAGACTTCACCTCCTTCTCAGGTGTTTCCGAAAGGGCCGATAGTTAGGGTTTTTTTGGTGCGTTGAACCCTGTGTCTGCCCTTGTGCCAACAAATGGTTCCATTTTCAAGACCTGAAACTGTGATTGCTGGGAATTGAAGAAAAGAGAAACTCTATGCGTAGATATGCTGCTTTAGTGCGCAATATGCTACTTGACTTGCGAAGTTCTGTAATAAGAATTAAATATGATATGGAGAAAAGAGGTAAAGATTTGTGCTTTGATAAGAGTAAGATAAGTGAAAAGTTTTTTTTTGAAAGCATGAATTTAAGTATGTTTAATAGATTATGTCCTAGTCTGAAAGCTAGGGAGCAGTTGTAAGAAAGAGTTGATCTAAGTAAAACTAATAAATGAAGAAAGATATGCTATTTCTTTGCATAGAGATAAGTTTTGGACTAATAAGTGGATGCAAGAACCTAGAAAGAACGTTTGCAAATTGCAGGTCCAACATTATGATCCTAGTGTGCAGTACATGAGAGGTTGGGGAATGCTTAAAAGAAAGAGAGGATTGAAACTATTTTATAACTGCAGAAGACCAGGACATATTGCTAAGGAATTCCCAAGTACAGGTCCTATTTGTCTTTGTTGTAAAATTGTTGGTCATGAGGTTGAGGATTGTGCAAGAATGATTGCTAAAGTTGAAAGCATGAACATGAGATAAGAAAACTCTGAAGAAATTCAAGAGACTAAGATCATGTTAGAGAATAAAAAAGAGAAAGAATAAGAGAAATCTCATACTATGTTAGTACAATTGAAAGAACTGATGGATGATCACAAAGATGTCATCTTACTAGAGATCTTGAAAGTCAAACAATGCATAAGTGCAAGAATAGAAGACTTTGACATAGACTGTGTCTTGGATGAAGAAACACAAGTAAATATTATGATAGAAGAAACTTGGGAAATTTTGATAAATCCTGATGTGGTACCTTCATTGGGAAGGATAGGCTTGTTTAAAGGAAAGATGATAACCCTATGTGGAAGAGTTACTAATATACCTATTATTATTCATGGAACATTGACTAAAGAGGAATTTGAAGTCATTAAGTTTTTTGAGAACAACGCCCCTTACCCAATTTTGTTAGGTAATAATTGGATTGCAAAAGATCATATCAAGAGGAAAGTAGAAGAGGAAGGTGCATAAAACAAAAAGCAAGAACTAAGGGATTTTATAGCCAGAAAAATATATTGACTAATAGAAGAATGAGAGGATAAGTTGAAGCAACAGAAGGCAAGGGAATTAGATAACAATATTGAAAGAATGTGATAATGTTTGAAGGGCCTATCCATGCAAGAAAGAAGTATATCCACCCGGGAAGTAGTAAGAGAAGGGATATTAACTTCATAACCTGTAAGAGCACATCAACACTGCGAAGTCACCACACTAGGAAAAGATAAGAATAAGAATGGAAAGAGGATTCCAGAAATAGTTAGAGGAACTCAAATCATAGGAAAGAAGGCAAGGAAGCTCAATAAGAAGAAATCCAAGTTAGAAAATCTATAGGCAGCTACAAAGAATAGATGGAAGAATTCGCAGGAGACAGGTTTGCTGGATGTGAACCTCGCAGGAACAACAAAACCACGTAGAATGGGCTTCACCCTGGCGAAGCTATATGACCGTTGGAGGCACCCCTCCCATTAGAATGACATTCCAGAATGGCTAGAAAACACATTTATGGGAAGATGGACCACTTTTGGGACGTTGAGACCATGCCATAATGGACAAATTCACATTGATGGAAGCAACTCTTCCTATTGGAGGAATTTGTTACGACGCTTGCTTATTTAAACCGTTGGCCGTTGCGCTGGTACCACTTTTTTCCACTCGTGATTAACTGAGATATCAGAGAACTAATTGTGCATCGAACTGTGATTTCAAAATCTTGACATCACCATCTGTTTGTCTACCCCACCTTTTCATTCACCTACCCTGACCCGTTTGTTTAAAAGTGAGAATGTCGGGTGAACGCACTGAGTTAGAGAAGTCCGTTGAGGAAGTTATTAAGAATTTTATGGCTGATAAAGCTATGTCTGAAGGTGTCCAGGCATTTTCAACCAGGGGATTGCAGGATTCCCCTTCGACTGGACGATGTTCTGGCCGTACTAACCCGGCAACCGAGCAATGAAGTAAGCATCGCAACGATTTGGATAATGCGAAGTAGATCTCGTGGATCTTACCATACTATATCCCTCCATTGGCTGTCATGGTTAACCATGACAACATTCCATGAGACTATGAATACACTCTGATCACCGCATACATTCCGAAGGGAATACACGTAGTTGGGAGCCAGTTAGGACAGATCCCGCTACTGAAGAACACCAAATTCAACCTTGGAGATAGAAATAACYATGCTATGCTAGCGCCCCACATATAMTTGAATAMGTTGATTGGGAAGAAGCCTCACACTATCTCCTAGCCATGGATTAAGTAGCTAGGACAGTCCACTGTGCTCAACGTGATGAAGATTCCCCATTTTGGTCACTAACAAGAGGTTAACGCTTGAGTTAAACTCCTCTTGYCGTGCTACAATGGTGGATACCTGTGGCTCGACCRAAGGATTACTATGGATCCGATGCTAATCCACTTGATTACAAGATTAAGAATGAAGGGACCTGACCCTCATAAATTTTACCTAGGGAAGGTCTCAAGCCGCTCCCTGGCACATCACATCAAGGAAGCATATGGCGAAGTTGAAAAAGGAAAGTGAAGCTACAAGTAGCCTCTATCCAGGATGGCACAGTGCACCTCACTTTCCAACTCATAGATGACAAGCTCGTAAGAAAGAACCACCCCACACAAGTCACCAAGTTTGTGGTGGACCTCGAAGGAAAGTGTGTGGAGGGAATGCAAATGAATTGGGAGAGTTACCTCATCAACGAACTCGAGAAATACTTTCACGAAGCTTAGGATTAAGGATACAAATTCCACTTCAGATGGCTGCTCATGTTGATCACATTTGTTGCTTGGAAAATGCCTGAAGGAGCCACCTTCCCAGAGATAGAACCATCGGAGCCGTTGGATGCTAGGTTCTCTACCTTGTGGTACACCAATGACATGTCGAAGAAATGGTAGTCGAACGACGTGTTCCATGACTATTATCAACAATTGAAGGTTTCCATTGAGTCCTTTCCATGCATGACACCATGCACCCTACACAAGTACCAAAATTTTGCAAAGTTCCACACAGATCAACATTTTATATATATCATTGCGCGCAAAGATAATAGAAAGGAAGAGTTTCAATCATATTACAAGTTGATTGATGAGGACATGGAGAAGATCACCAAGGAATGATCGGAGGAGTTCCTTGTACCAGTCGATGATGTAGAAATCTCCACCTCAACATCATAGGAAGACCCTTGGTCACCCAAGTCGAGCATGCTGGACAGTCCAGTGTGAAGAAGAAAAATAAAAAGGAGGAAGTCCAAAATATAGAGACTGATGAGGAGGACAGTGCCTCTGAAGAAAAGGGATCTGGCTCACCCATAGGAGGAGGTGGAGGATGATACCAAGATGATGGAAAAGGAGGAGGGGATGACGGATAAAAGAAAGGAGAAGGAGAAGCTACATCACCAAAATATCCCCCTACTGCAACACCGTAGAAGAGGAAGATTTCATCACAAAAACCTTTAGCAAGAAAGAGGATGCACATTAGTAAGCCCCATATGGAGGCCACACTCACAAAAGATGACATGATTCTATTTCGCGAAGCCATGGAGGATTCTTCAGAGGATATCTTGTAGAGATATGGAGCGAATAAGGGGGAGCTGTATGAAAGGGTCAAGAAGGAATTAAAAGAAATACAACAAGCTATTCAGTCAATACGCACAGTACCTACTGCACCTTCTTTGTCACAGGTTGCAGAATTGGGGGATGAGCTTGCCTAGCTAAGAAGAATTGCAAATGCAACTGAGGCTTGAATCCATAAAGTCCAAGAAGAAAGGGAGAAGGATACACAAGCCTTGAAACAAGAGAAATAAGAAGTCTTAGAGCAACTACGAGTAGCACGATACTGTGTAACCACCTATGAAAATGAGAGAGATGAATTTCAGGTGATGTTCGAGGAGAAAAAAGTGAAGCTACAAAAAGAAAAGGACCAGTTGCTTGCAGATAAGAATGTAGTCAAAGAAGCGGTGAATAAAACACTTTTCTCTTTTCCATGCTTGCCACCGGAGGAACAATATTCGGTTGAGGATCAAGTGACGAAGCTCACTGAGACCATCCAACAACTTCAATCAAGGATAACAAAGTTGGAGATTCAAGCAGTCCCGAGCACTTGGCATGAGGTGCGCGATCAGAGGGAGGAAGTTGTTAAGAGTGTAGTTGGAAGGATCAAATCCCTCACCTCATAATTCAAACAACTAAGTGATAGAATAACGTAGACTTATGAACACCTCGCAGAATATCTAGAGCTAAGGAAACTAGAAGCACAGTTACAGTAGGTGCAAGAGAAGGCATTGTCAGTACAGGTGCATATGAAGCTAGTCACTACAGTCGAGAGAATGAAAAGATCAGAAGAAAAACATGTGGTACAACAACAAATTACTACCATCCAAGTTAGAGTAATGGAAGTTGTGCAAAAGCTGCAGCCTGTGCAGGATGAGGCCTGCAAGGTGTTTGAAGAAATTTAAGGACAAGGCTTGCAATTCGACCAAGTGGTTGCAACAGTCAAACAACGCCTAGAAGGGAATGCTACATAGAAGATGATTCAAGAGCTTGCTTAGAAGGAGGCTCAGGCGAAGTAGCAAGTTGAGGTAGCTCAAGTAAAGCTCGAGGCCTTCGAAGCAACATTTTTCTGACCTGAGTGACTCGGGACGAGTCATAGATGAGTGTTGGGGGCCTGTTGGCCCTCGACCAAGTTTTGAGGAAACCTTGGTTAGGTTTGTACCACCTTTTGGACTTCGATGCGAAAATTGATGATAGAGAACCATGGAAAATCTGAGATCATGGATCTCACTTGTTTTGCGGGCTATGTGGACCCAACAAGGGGTTCATTAGGGTTTTTGTAATGGGTTATGGGATGTCGGCCCATGGGTTTACCCATGTTTAGGTCTTTTTGTAAGGGAATGTAAAAGTATAAATAGATAAGAATGTATGGTAGAAGGACACACATAAGATAGTAGCTATGTGCAAGTATTTTCGGTTGCTTTCTGCAACAAATTGTGTATGTAAGGCTTTGTGCTCAATAGAGAAGTTGGATTTGTTTTGTGACCTAGTTTTGGGAAGGAGGATCTGGCGCTCAATGTGTAGATCTCCTGTCCTCTGTGAATATTAGCTCTTTGTCTTGGTGCACAGGAGTGGATGAATGTAAGAGTATTGAAGAATAATAAAGAAGATGAAACAGTTGGTGGACGTAGCCCCAGTCTGGGGTGAACCATGTATATCTTGTGTCTTTGATGTGCTTTGTGCTATGTTATGTTTATCATTTATCTGCTTAGTTCTTTTGTTATTATGTATAATGGATAGATCTGATCTTTCTTAGTTCTTTACTTGTGCTTTATGAATGAATGATAGATCTAAATCAGTGCTATGTGCTAAGTTATTGAAGTGATTAATCTTTACTGTTTCTGTGCCGATCTATCTTAGGGTTTTCGTTCGACAGTGTTAATGAAGCTAATGAGTTAATGAATACCATCTTGTAGTGTTAATAGAATACTCTGCGAAGTGTTTCTAGCAAATATCTATGTCCCAACTTGGCTACAGAAACCTGAGTCTTGTAACCCCCCTTGCTTCTACCTCAGGTGAGACTTCGCCTGCTTCGCAGGTGTTGCCGAAAGGGCTGATAGTTAGGGTTTTGTTGGTGTGTTTTTGAAGCATTGAATGCTAGGTCTTCCTCTGTGCCAACAATATTATTGTACCTACGTAAGAGGTTATGGAGGCTAGGTACCTAACATGTCCTCCCCCTTAAAAACAACCTTGTCCTCAAGGCTCAAGATGAAGAAATTGGTGTAGAATGGTAGTTGGTTCCCAAGTGGCATCTGTTGGAGTTGTATCTTTCCACTGGACTAACACTTCCTTGATGGTGTGCTGACATAGATGATGCTCATGCTCGTCCAAAACTGCTTGTGGCTACAACCATATGGAGCCTTCTTCATCCAAATTGGGAAGGCTGGTTTAAATTTGGCACTTAGTTCCAATCACCTTCTTTAAGAAGGAGACATGAAAAATAGGATGGAGCTTAGAATGATCGGGAAAATATAACTGATAGGTGACCTGTCCTACATGCTTAAGAACGATATAAGGACCACAAAATTTGGGCGCTAGTTTCTGACAATAGTCAGTCTTGAATAAAGTTTTCTTATAAGGTTGCAGTCGAAGAAACACCTGGTCTCCTTCAAAATATTGGCATTCAAAGAAACCTTGATTTTCCCATTGCTTCATGTGATTCTGGGCCATGAAAAAATTATCTTTGAGGGTATAGAGAATTGCCTCTCAAACTGTAAGTATTTGGTCAACCACTTAGACCTTCGAGACACCTGATAGGTATGAGAGAATTGAAGGTGGATTTTGTCCATATACTTCTTCAAAAGGAGTCATGCAGGTAGCTTTATGGTAAGAAGTGTTGTAACACCATTCAAATATTGGTAACCATTGAGCCCACTAATTTTTCCTTTCAGATGTAAAACACCTCAAATATGTCTCCAAACACTTGTTGACAACTTCAATTTGATCATCAGTGTGGGGTGATAAGCTATGTTGAGACGCAATTTGGTGCCCTGTATCCTGAACATTTCTTGCCAAAAATTGTTGGTGAATGTGGGATATCGATCATAAAAAATAGAATGAGGCATGCCATTAAGCTTGAAGACCTAATCCATGAAAAGTTGATCCATAATGGAGGTTATAAATGGGTGTTGAAGAGCATAGAAATGATCATACTTGGAAAGACAATCAACGACCACCATGATGATTGACGCGTTTACCAATTTAGGTAATCCCACAATAAAATCCATAAATATATCCCTTCAAATAGCAAGTGGAATCAAAAGTAGTTGTAGTTTTCCTGGAGATTTGACTGTTTCACCCTTTTTTGCGTTGAAAAACATCACATTCTGCCACAAAATTGTGAATGTTCTATTTTATACCATCCCCCAAAAAAGAACGTTTGACCGGGTCATAGGTTTTCATAAACCTTGAGTACCCAACTGTGGGTGTAGCATGAAGCTCATAAAGTACCGTGGATTTAAGTTGTGACTATTTACTTAAATAAAAACAACCTTTTTAGTGAAGCCCATCATTGTGGCAAGAGTACCCTGGGAAAACTAGAGAATTAGCTTGCAATTGTTGGATCATATGCAAAATTTTGGGATCTTGTAGCCATTCCTAGTGAACAACCTAGAGCCAATCTGGTACAATGAAATACGGGGATAAAAACAACCCTTCATCTTCATATTTTCTTGAAAGTGCATCAACAACCACATTGTATTTTCCTTTCTTGTAAATGATCTCATAATTATATCCAAAGAGCTTAGTCACCCATTTTTGTTGCTCCGGGGAGGAAGGGTGTTCCTCTAGAAAATACTTGAGGCTTTGATGATTTGTCTTAATTTGGAAGCGTTTCCCCAATAGATAAGGGCACTAGAGATCCACTACATGCAGAATGGTCAACATTTCCTTTTCATAGATTGATTGGCCCAAATGTTTCTCTGAAAGTTGTTTGCTGGTAAAGGCCAAAGGTTGACAATGTTGCATAAGGACTACTCCAATTCCTCTCCTGGAAGAATCAAATTCCAAGCCAAAGGTCTTTGTCAAATCAGGAAGGGCCAGGACTGGAGTGGTGCACATGGATGCCTTCAAGACTTGAAAGGCCTAATCATTTGTGGGAATCCAAGTGAGATAATTATTTTTAAGGAGAGCAGTGAGAGGTGCTGTAATATTTCCATAGTTCTTAACAAACTTGCAACAATATTCTATTAAACCCATAAATCCATGCAATATTTTGAGAGTCTTTGGCTGAGGCCAATCCTACATAGCTTCAATTTTCTTAGGATCCACCCTAACACCTTCCTTGCCAACAATATGACCCAAGTACTCTACTTCTGAGGGTCCAAAATCATATTTAGATTGTTTGAGGAAAATATGGTGATGAGAGAGTAGATGTCGAATGCGATCCACATGAGCAATATGGGTTGTCCATGTTTTACTATAGATGAGGATATCATCAAAGAAAACTAATACAAAATTATGGAGAAAAGGACGAAAGACATGATTCATGAGGCTTTGGAAAGTGGAGTGAGTATTCAAAAAGCCAAAGGGAATGAAAAAAATCTCATATTGGTCCTCATGAGTTCAAAATGTAGTCTTAGGAATGTCTTCCTCATTCATACGTATCTGGTGGTAGCCATAATGAAGATCAAGTTTAGTAAAGAACTGGGCACCACTCAATTCATCCAAGAGGTCATCAATGATAGGAATGGGAAATTTGTCTTTGATGGTGAGTTTGTTGAGGGCATGAAAGTCAAGACACATTCACCAAGAGCCTTATTTCTTAAGGACCATGACCACAAGAGAAGAGTAGGGGCTCATACTAGGATGGATAACACCTGCGATGAGAATTTCTTTAACAATTTTCTCAATTTCATTTTTTTGGAAAGGGGATTATGATAGGGATAAACATTGGGGGGAAGGATGCCAGAGACATGGGGAATGGAATGATCATGAACACCATGGGAAGGAGGAAGTCGCTAGCGAGTAGAAAAAACAACTTGATGTTTAGAGAGGATGAATTTGAGGTCCTGTGACACAGAGGGTGTCTCAGTGGCGTGAATAGCATGGAGTTGTGCAATAATTCCAGAATGACCTTTTTTGAGGAGATTTTCCATGCAATGGGAACTGATGATCTCTGGGGAACTAGAGGTGATTCCTTGGAACTTATATTGTTGGCCCTCCTGGTTTAATTACATGGTTAATTCCTTTAAATCCATGAGAATACAACCCAGAGTCCTTAGCCATTTGGAACGCAACTGATCCAGATTATTTTCGGCACAAAATGAGATCGAAGATATAATAAAAAAATGCACAGAGATATC
>SNQJ01S0044894.1:20918-37541 GCA_010110895.2 Picea sitchensis
TTTCGTCCCTTTGCTGCGTGAGAGATTGCTCAAGCAAGAGATTGATAGGATCATCTACTCCATCGTTTTTCTTTTCTTTCGCCATTGAGGGTTTCTTGGGTGTGCGAGAGCGATTGTCTTCAAGAGAGACAAGCTCGAGACCCAACTTGCTATACTCGGACCTTGTCGGGGATATGCACTGAAAAAAATGATCAAGAGCAGCCTGCTCTGATACCACTGATCTGGATTTTATGAGCAGAACAAAATGAA
The DNA here is from genome assembly GCA_010110895.2 of Picea sitchensis. NCBI lineage: Eukaryota > Viridiplantae > Streptophyta > Pinopsida > Pinales > Pinaceae > Picea > Picea sitchensis. Next base: position 21,168 of record SNQJ01S0044894.1, read on the forward strand.
TATAGATTATTAACAGGTGCTTAACAAAAAATAACAGAGATACAGTAAAACTAGTTTTCTATTCAAGAACGAAATAAGCTGAAACTGTAAGATGCAGTGGAAACAAGCTTGTTGGAATGGTGGCGGCTTATCTCTGAGAAGAGATGTGAAGGCCTTTTTAAAATCTGGTTACAATGAGGCTCTGAAGGCCTTTTTAAAATAAGAAAGAATTCCAAAAACCATAGACATCCAAAAACCTAACCCTAGGAGATGAAACGCCAAAAGTCATGTGGGCCCCATTTGGGTAAGTGAGTACATCAACTTCCCGGGGTCGTAACTTTTGCATATGATCTACGCCATTTGGAACTGGTGGGTGGCCACTGATATCCACCTGGATCAGAAACACAATGTCACAACCACCCATGTTGATAGAAAACATATGAGATTTCATGTGGCACTGACCAATTTGGAGATGTAAATTTTCACAACACCCACCACATTTCATGGACCCTGTATTGGAAATCATGATTTGAAAATTATTGATTGCATGGATATAGAAATTAATTTCTTGGTAAATGTGGTGATGAATAAAATTATGGGTTCTTCCACTGTCAACAAGGATGATGAACTTTCGATTCTTAGTGCAACCAATTAGTTTGAGGGTTTGGGGATTAGAGAATTCAGTGAGAGAATTCAGGGAAATGACCAATTCAACTTTAGGAGGGTTGGAGGGTGGGTTCATGTTAGTGGGTTTAGGTGAATTAGACATAGAGGGGCTTCGACATCATCTTCTGAAATATCCTTGGAGATGGCCATACAAATCTTTTGTTGCTTATACTTATGCCGAGGAAAATATTTTTCATCACAATTATAAAAAATGCCTTTGAGTTGGAATTCAACCATTTCTTCCCTATAAATTTATGGATCTTTAGTGGAGTGGAAGGAGGAGTGGGAGTGATTGGTTTAGGGCAAGGAATAAAGGAGGGTTTTCTGGTTTGAGAAGAGACAACTTGTTGTGCTTCCTTATCTCTTTTAATAGCTTCCACCCAACTTTTAGGCTGAGCCATGAGGACATCGGCACAAATATCATCCTTGAGGCCATTGATAAAACATTCTCTAGAGAAATCATCATACATGCCCTCTGTACAAAAATCCAATCGCTCAAAATAAACTATAAAGTATTCCACTGTGCCAGATTGTTTCAACTTTGTCAAACAACATAAATGGTTGGTGTTAGTGTCAAAGCATTCATAAAGCTCTTCCACAAATTGTGTCCAAGCCACATACCCTTGGTGGACATTTTTTCTCCATTTCCACCATTTCCAATGTTCTTGATATAGATGGAGAACACCATACTGAAGTTTGGCCAACTCATTTGTAATGCCATACAAAGAGAAATAATGTTCCATTTGAGTTACCCAACTAGTGGGATTTGAGCCATCAAATTTTTTCATATCCACACATGGAAGGAGTAGGTCACAATGGAAGTGATGGCACTAATTTTTTTAGGAATTATAGGAAGTTTCACTTTCAGAGTGAAAAGGTGGGTTAGAGGAGGGAAGATCTATAGGGATATTCATCTTGGCACAAATCGTGTTAGTGAAGGATGCAATATGGGTAGAAAGGTCCTGTTTGATGGTTTCCATTTTTGTGTCGATGGAGGAATTCATGTTTTTATTGATGGTGGCAATATTGGAACTAAGATGCCTCACCTTCTGTTGGGTCTCTATGAAAGTAGAGAACAAGAAATTGAAGCGAGCTTCCAAGTCTTGGCTATGCATGTGGGCCATGATGAAGAGGGAACACAAAAGGGGACTGCTGGGACCACACATAAAATGGATTATGGGTGAATGGTATATGATGATCGGGGCGATGAGGGGAATCCAATGGGATAAGGCCCAAATAAGGGTGTCAGAAAGGGGTCGGGTTCACGGGAAAAGAACATTTGCTGAAAATGGATAGGTATGACTGCGATAAGGGAGAAGAGAGGAATCCAACAGGATATGGATCAAATAATGGTGCCAAAAGGATCCATAATTTTATTTTAGTCATGAAAATTTATACTCTGATCTAAATAATACTATAGTGCTGAAATTCTCAAATTATTAACAGGAAGAAATGTGTAGTAATTTCACAACCCAAATGCAAGAGGCACAATTGCGTGACAATAGATCTTGTCTGTTTTGTTTATGTTTCTGTCCCTAGTGTTAGGGTATGAAGGGTGTCTACAGAAAAAGGTTTTCCCTATGATGTAGCTCTCAGATATACGTTCRGGGTCTAATAATAGTACTCAAMCCAATATCTCAGGGCACCAACTAAGGAGGYTAGACCATGCCCTTATCCGTACTACTCGACTACCCAGGTACTAGMGAGTATCTTCCTGAGTGTTTTTCATGGTGGAACTATAGAAGTCAAGAAAACAATTAGTTTATCTATGGAGGGATTCTTGAGCTCTAGGTCAATCCATATATAGGTGTTGTCTGATGTGCTACCACTCGAAGRGGTACCAACAAGGGTTACAAGGGTGGTGAACAGATGTGCGCTTAAGTACCACTTGTATTTCCTATGTGTATTACTCCTTGACCGCAAGTTTATGAATGCAATGATAGATCTCTATAGTTTTAAGATGCTAGAATACGTCTCTACCCTGAAACAAAATAACCCACAATTTTCTTCCAAGGAAAATGCTCTGATACCACTTGTAAGGTACCCGATCTATTATAATAGCATGAAACAAAAATATTGCAGAGAATAATAGTGGAACACCATAATAGATGAAACCACAACACTAAATAATACCTTTATTGATAGGAAACAATGTTCACTTTCCTCTTAGAGGGGGAAACCTATAGCAGAGAAACACTCTGTTACAATAATTCTCAAGGAAAGACTTCTCATACCCTCTACTCCTATTTATAGTAAATATATCTATCAAAAGAACAATCTAGAGAAAGATCCTTCTAGAAGTGGAAGATTCTATTAGGTATTCTTACATTTTACTTATTCTTCCTTATTGCTAGGCCTTATTAATATTGGATTTTATTACATGGAAATATATTATTATACCTATGAGACAGGTTTAAGGGAGGTTAGGTCCCTAACAAAGAAGAAGGAATCCTTTCACTTTGCTTCAATGTTGTCGACCTGCTTCTACTACACAGAAGGTGCTTGGACTGAGGCTACAGTAGTTGCTGTGTTCTTCTATTCACCTTTTGAATAGAATGTGAAGAAGATGAAGTTTGTAGTATGAGATACTACCTTGTGAAACTGTTTAGGTGGGAAAATACTTGGAACTACCTTTGGTATCATGTAGATATGACCCCCCATAGTAACAGTGATACTACGAGGTTGAGACTCATAAATAGCATGGCCCTTCCACATATATGGCTATGCCAATACATCATCAAAAACATATAGTTGGGAAACAACACATAATACATCATCCTTGAAGGGATGGATTCCATATGAAAATCGACACCGCTGACTGACACAAAGGTCTTGTCCTTGGTGAAGGCACCCGATGTTAAATGGTTGTGGGTGTGGTGTTGTCGACAATCCCAATTGTTTGATGACCTGTGCTAACACGAGGTTCTTATGGGTTCCACTATAAAAAATGAAATGCAACAGGGTCCCATTCACCCACATATGTGAATGGAAGAGGTGCTCCCCCTCTTTAGGATTTGCTGGTTCTTCTCATTGAACTGTTGCGGTCACGATAGTAACAATGGGATCTGCATCGATGATTTGTATTTTTCCATTATTTTCTTAATCAGATTCTGAATCAGGGTTCAACTCCTTTTCTTTGACATCGACCACCAATGATTGTTTTGAGCAACATTCATCGGTGTTGTGCTAGGGGATTTTGTGTAAATCACACCATTTTCTAGTGTCCTTCTTTGTCTTTCCTTTACCCTTCTTTTCCTATGGCTTGGACTAGTTGTCAGAAGGCTATTTGTTAGGGACATATTTATCATGCTTTAGTTGTTGTGGATTTACAGACCCCAACTCCCATTTATTATGGTGCTTAAATTTCTTCTAGACTTTGACAACATAATGGTAATAAGATCCCAACGATGAGATGTCTAGAAACTCCATTTCATTTTGGATGTGCCTGTGTAGAGCCCCACAGTATTTTAGAACCAAATGTTGCTCATAATATTTTATACCCAACTTGGTTTGCAAGGTATGGAAGGTTTTGGTGAACTCTGGAACATCTTGGCCCCTCTCTAGACACAGCGTAGTCCATATCATGTACTAGTTTTTAAAGCTACCAACAGGGTAATATTGTTCATTGACCACATCCAAAAAAAAATCCCAAGTGGGATCAACCCCATATATTCCAGACTCCTCTATGGAACATTGATCCCAGTAATTTTCCCACCAATGTTTGACATGGGGGAGATCCTTAAGGAGTGCAAAGATGATATTTTCCCTGTCGGAAAAATTGTGAATAGAGAAATAAGCTTATAGCATATTTAACCATTTCTAGGGCATATGCATAGATATGATTTTCAAATAAGGGAATATCAAAATTCACTTTTACCTTGACAGGAGAGGTGCCTCCAAAGTGGTCACTTGATGAATATGCACCTGTATTTATCATCAGACGTTGAAGGATGTGGGAAAAATTATCCATCATTTTGTCCCTCTATCGCGTGAGAGCTTTCTCAAGCAACAGATTAATAAAAACAAATTCTCTGTCATTTTTGTTTTCTTCCACCTTGGAGGGTTTCCTCAGAGTGCAAGAATGATTTTACTCAAGAGAGACAAGCTCAAGACCCAAATTTTTTCACTTAGACCTCGTCGAGGACATGCACTGAAAAAAAAATTCAAGAGCAACTTGCTATGATACTAATGATCCAAATTATTTTCGGCATGAAATGAGACTGGAGATATAACACATAAATATATAGAGATATTGAAAGAGAGCCAATAATATAACAAATATTTATCAGATATATAACCATAAACACAAATATATAGTAATACTCAATTTCTATTAATGAGAGAAATGTACAAAACTGTAGAAATACAGAGTGAAAGACTCGCTAGAATGGTGGCGGTTTATCTCTAAGAAGAGATGTGATGGCTACTCACATTCCCAAGAAGATAATTTTAAAATGAGGCTCCAAAGGAATTTTTATCATAAATAAAACCCAACACCCTAACCTCGAAAAATGAAACGCCAATAGTTTTGTGGACACTGTTTTGGGTAGTTTAGTGTATCAACTTCCGAGGGTCATAACTTTGGCATACGATCTCCATTTGAGGCACACAATAGATCGTTGGAAATATATCATTGAGGAGATTAATTTTCGGGTCTCAGTTAGAGACTTTGGCTATGGTTGAGGTACTCTATCGTGAAAAAAATTCATTTAGGCCCTCAAAATGGCCCCGTGAGTTTAGGAATAAAAAAACTGCTAAAAATAGTAAGTTGCCAGAAAATTGTTTTCATCTAGTTGGAATAGGTGGGTGGACACCAATATTCACCTAGATAAATCCTCCCTCCTTAGGAAGAAATGGTATCCATTGCATTGAGTTCCTAGGGAAGAGGGGAAAGTGTTTGTTGAATCTTCATCTTGATGAGTTGCTTGCCTTGCTGGAGAAGTTGTGTTGCTTATCTTGTTGAAGGCTATCATGAACTTGTAGCTGGAAGGGTTTGAAATTTTTAACCAGTATGACTACATGAGATGAATGTGTGCATAATTAATCCTTGTGCTTTGCTTCAATATTGTCGACCTGCTTCTGCTGGACAAAAGGTGTTTGGACTGAGATTACAGTGGTTGCAGTGTTCTTCTATTCACCTTTTGAACATACTGTGAAGAAGTAGAATTTTGTAGTATGAGATGCTACCTTATGACATTGTTTATGTGGTATAGTAGTTGGAAATACCTTTGGTGTTATAGCGTTATTAACCCCCTAATCACTGGGACATCATCTCCTAGAGGTGACCTACCCAATTCACTCATTTTCATCATTTTCCCACTGAGTGTCTAGCCTAATCTCCCTTCAGTCGCCCTTGTCCTTCCTCAAGCCTACAAAAGAAGGGGTTAGTCACCCTTTCTTGACTTCAAAGTCATGACCGGGTCACTCTTTGTATATTCTTAGGTTTTGACCGAGCCTAGAAGCTCCCTTTTTTGGATTTGGTTGCGATGGATGAGACCTTACTCTAATTTATCAAGGTTTAGTCTTCAATAAGGCTTCCATAATAATCCTAAATATCTTATCCTATTAACCATATGGACTTATCTCTAAATCCCTATAAGAACCAATCCATTTCCATTGGAAAGGGGGGGAAAGAACTAGAAAAGTTACTCTGGTGTTTTGGTGACAAGGCTTGGGAAAGGAGATTGGAAGAAAGACATCTCTTAAGTTTACACCTGTAATTTGTAATATTTCTTACTTGATTAATAGAAGATATAATGGATGTTTCCATCTAAACGATTTTTCATGTAAGTTTGTGTGTTCATTAGTAGAGAATTGATATATTTGTAGATTATGACATATTATCAAGTTTAGAAGCATCCTTTTCTTGTATCTCTGTTCATGTCTTAGGTATAGGAAGAACCTAAGGGATCCCAACTTCTGCAGGGTATAAAATTCCTACAATAGATTGGTGACCCTACTCAGGAAATTTCCTCTGATGTGATTTTCTTCGTTCTCTACATGGTTTCTTTTTGAGATATTTTACCCATTAAAATGTCCTTATCTAATTGCTAGACTTTGTTATGCCCTTTCCCGAGTTTATTTGAAGAAAGAAATATCTTGGATCTGATAGATCTTATCCTAGATATAACTTTTTCTTTGTTCCTGTGTTAGTCACAACTCCCTTCTCCACAAAGAGTGACCAAATCCTTTTTGGTCATGGTTTCCCGCCTTTGTAGAAGTGACCATCACTACTCCCAAGTATACTAGGAGTGACCATACTCTTCAGTCACACTATTTCTCTTGTTGGTTCACGACCCGATTGCACTGTCTCCCTCTATAGGGAGAGACCGACCTTTTAAAACTAATTTTTTGAAGAGTTATCCTTAAAAAAACTCAGCCAAACCCTTTCATATTGGTTTCCTTCAACACTCCAGATGTGTATTAAGTCCGTCTCTTTGATTTTGTGTCAATTTGTTTTTTTGAAATTTATGCAATTATATTCTTTTCATGGCCATCTTATGTGATTGATAGGTACAAACAAGATCACCTAATTTAATCCTTTCAGTCAAGTAGAAGGTTATTCATAGCTGCCTGAGAAGATTTTTCTTGCAAAGTATACCATTTCATTATACAAGTCTCTCTTTCATTAGTTTGAATGTTTGTCATTTCCCAAATCATTTGAGAACTTTTCAAACTGTTGTTTAGACTTAAAATCTTTTGGTGTTCTTTAAATTTGCATGCTTGGTTTTTTCTTCCATATTTTGCATTCATTTCCGAACATTGTCAATTGAAAGCAAATGATGAAGAAGAATTTTTGTTTCCATTTTCATGTAATTTGAAAAAATAAAAGAAACAAAAAACATTTCATTTAGAGTGCTTTAAAATATCATCGAAACAATTTATGTTGGGTTGGGAATTTTTTAAATCACTCTATGAGTTTTGTTGAAAAAATTGTCCTTTTGTCTCATTTGCAAGAATACATAAAAATCGGTATGCATTAGGGTGTTTTCTTCTATAAAAAGTAAAAAGAAAGATACTCTTCTCCCTCTCATAAATAAGATTCATCAAAAAGAAAATTGTTCAAATTTCATCCCTTTTCATCCTTTTGGAGTTGAGTCTTTTCACATCATAAGTTTCATTTCCACGCAACCTTTTGACTAAAGAATAACCTTAAAAATGAATGCATGTTAATAAAATGAACTAGACTTTTTGTTTTCTAATAAAACCAAACATAGTTTAGGTATAGGGTCTTTGGATTAAGATAAGTGAGTAAATTTTCCAAGACCATGAACACAAACCATAGAATACTAAAGAGTTCTTAAACACAACTTTCATATAGGCATAGCCGAGAACCCCCTCTCACACAGGGGATACACATGAGGTCACGTACGACTGGGAAACAAAGATTACCCCTCCAAGGTTTAACCATACATAGTGGAACGATAGTATATTGGAGATTCTTCTTGAGAATCGATTGTTTCCATCTAGTCTCATAAATTAGTGAATACCAAATCCATTCGAGATCCTCTGAAGCATTTTCTGATCCTCTTGTTCTCAGTCCTCTTGAGGAATTTCAGACTTGTTATCTTTCCCATACTTTTGGACCTGACTGTTGACTGTACCTTATCAAAGGCTGGCTGGGAGTTGGTAACATTAGTTTTTATAATATTTAGGTCTCTTACACAAGATGATGATGGAGGGGAGTCTTCGATGTACTTGGATCAAATGTTGGTCAAACTCACTCAGGCTCCTTGGAGGGAAACCCACAGATAGACTGATAGAAGCTTGCACCAAGGTGTAAGTATGTTAAGTAGACCACCAACGTAACTAATCCACCCACTTATCCCCGCCCCTTCTCACATGTTCCCACGATGTTGGATTTCATCACCAACTAGTGAGCTCAATGTGAGAAGCTTTAATTTGTTTGTTTGATTTCTAGATCTTTTAGCACATGCTGCTTATTTTCTTTAGTTGGATTTAGGACCATCATTTTCATATCTTAATCCTAGTTGATAAAAAATTGTGTAGGTCTCATATGATGCTAGGTTTTCCTCCACTACATTACAAACTTTTACCTCCCAACTCATCCGAAGATCAACTTCGAGAGGAATTCCATGAGGAAAACCACTTTGAAACTGAAAGTGTTGTTACCCCTTTTCTTGAATGCTCAAAAGGAGATAAATTTCGAGAGGGTTTTGTAATCCTTACAAATCCACCCTTGACTGACCCTTTTGGTCCCCTTCTTCTTCCAGTAAATTATGTCATAGAACTTGAACTTGGTACCGATTACTAGTGTCTACCACTTGTACCTTGTGAAGACATCATGAGCATAGGAACCCAACAGATCCATTTATTAGAAGGTTACATCACACAACCAAGGGTTTTGGTTCCATCTAACCCTATGCGAACCCTTGAAATACCCCACGATATCCTCGCTAAAGTAGATACAATCACAAAATCTACTTTCAGACTCTTACAACCAGATCAATAACATGCTTCTTCATGCAACCCTCACCCCCCATATCTGGTATCTCCCATATATTTCAAAATTCTTTCCCCCAATATTCCCCCATTTAATCTACAACACAATTGAATTAGTTGAATGTTCCCACATCCCAAACATCAATAGTGACATAGGTATCATATGTTGTCCCCACCATTGTACCGCCACATTCAATAACACAACCTTCTACACCCCCTACTGGGGGAAAACCTTTGTTTACCCCATTGTTCTTAGCAGGAGATCCCAACCTCTTTGGACAACAACCTTCATCGAGAGGATTAACTCCCCAAGGAAGTCAACTAATGGGTTTTTTCCAACAAATATCCATGAGCTAGCCTTTCATTGGGGGACAACCCCTGTACCGATGAAAAATGGTCGAACGACATCTTGATAGGGGGAAACCCTCAACTTTTGAATGATTTTTAATAGGGGAATTTCCTACTATCGGGAACCAACCTTTATCTAGTTGGGGGAAACCCCAAGCTTCAGGGCCATATTCTCTCTAGGGGCACCAATCAACTGGGGGACAACCCTCGACTACCGAAAATAACCCATCATGGGGCCAAACTATTCCCTCTACCACTATCCTACTGTATGGCCACCCATACCCATGAATAACTAATACCATATGGAACCAACCTCCATAACCCACCAATCCCACAATTTATACTCAACCATGAGGACCCACTAGAGGACCACCCTATGGTGGAGGACCTCCTGGAAGACCCCCTGTGGGACCACCCTATGGAGGCAGGCCTCTTGGAGGACTACCTTATGGAGGAGGACCTACTAGGGGACCATCTTATGGAGGCAGGCCTCCTGGAGGACCACCTTATGGAGAAGGACCCTTTGGAGGACCACCCTATGGAGGAGGATCTCCTGGGGGATCACCTTATGGAGGAGGACTAGATAACCCACCTCCACAGGTCAACAAACAACTTCCATTTTTGGAAACTTTAGATTTTCCTAATCTTTCAAGGTTGAATAATGATCCCATAGGACATTCCCCTTTCCGATCCCCCATTCCTTCCAAAATCCCTTTCGATATTCCCAAGTTCGATGGAAATCCTAGAGATTATCCAAACAATCATGTGATGAATTTACACATAAGGTTTTCTTCAAACTCCTTGATGGACGATTCCATATGATTACGACTTTTCCAATGAAATCTTACAAGATTTGCAACCAAATGGTATATAGAGTTGTTGTAGAACTCCTTTGACGAATTTAATTCCCTTGCTATGGAATTTTTGACACACTTCCAATTACCAATTAGATATGAAACCAATACTGAGATTTTAACCTTGTTATTCCAATAAACCTCCACCCATATCTCTGATCACATTCATGAGTGGAGACTTCGGTAACGACTAATTAAATCCAGAATCCTGGGCCAATTATTAGTTGATTGGTTTACCAAGTATCTTTTTCCACCTATCACTCGATATGTCACCATGGGAGGTTTCATTACTGAGGAAAAAGTCATATCTTATGCCCAATATCTAGATTTAGTATATTCTCAATCTGACACGTTATACGACTTGATTCCCCATGCTCCTCGACCATCGAACAACCCAACCAAAAAGAAACTCGGACCCGATATTGATGGTATGATCAGTCCTTTTTCTATTGATTCATCTAGCTAGATGATTGGGAAACACAACCCATTAAATAAAGATACCAATCCTAGTTCATCTGTCAACATAATCACTCCAATGAAGCCCCTTGCCCAAACCTCTGAGGTTAATTCGGTGCAGTCAACTACACCCAAAAACCTGCAAGCATATGTAGGAAAAAACAAGGGTAACAATAATAAGAAAAATAAAAACTCTTATGAGATGTTGGGCCCCAAGACATAAGAAAAAAATGCTGAGGGTAAACTAAAACTAAAGGCCAAATATCTCTGCATGATTTGTAAAGAGGATCATTTCACCAAATATTGTCCTTGTCTTGCTGAAATACATCAATATCTCAAACAAGGCCCATCCTCTTCTACACCTGCAATGTTAAAAAACCCTTTCCCCCCTATAAAAAACAATTGGTTGTGCAAACACAACCATCCACACTCGGGGGCAACCCTGAGTCCTCAACCACCAATATCTGGATGGTTAAATTGATGACGTTATCCACTAGAACTAAGAATTATGACTCTTAGGATGGGAATCGTCCATCAAAATATTCTCTAGCTCCAACTCCACCCAATATCCCTCTGACTCTCGAGAAACCAATTATAGAACCCACTTTTCTCCCCCCAAAAGGGGTACTTTTTTGAACTACACATAACCATCATGCTCAATCATCCCAACACTATAGTATAGTGGAGGATCACGCTCAAGCCCCATGTGCCATGCTCACCCTCAAAGTATTGTAGATTTATTTGACCCAATGAAAATATTTATTAATAACCATTGGGGGAATTGATCCCTCAGAGTCAAACATTATCTCTTTTAACATTGACCAAAGTGAACCTCTCCTTTCACACCAACTTGCATTACAAATCATCATTTTGTTACTTAACAACAATGTTTTTCGAACCATGATCGATGAAGGTGCAACCACTTGTATTATGTCAATGACTTGCTGGAAAACCTTAGGCTCTCCACAAATTACTACATCAGAAACCATATCCAAGGCCTTTGATGGAAATTTTTTCAAACCTCATGGTATCTTTCCCTCCTTACCAATTGAACTAGCTAGTAAAACCACCTCCGTCAAAGTAGAAGTAATCAATGTTAATCTCGACTACAATATCCTTTTAGGTCATACTTTGTTTTATGCTATGAAGACAGTGGCATCCTCTATCTTCCTAATTATCCGCTTTCCCCACCAAGGAAAGGAAGTGACATTAGACCAACTTGATTATTGTACACCCAACAAAAATGTACCATTCATAGGTGAGTCAACACCCAAATATGAGAGTATAGGTGTAGGCATCTATCTGACCCTTATGGGAACCTTTGATTTACCTGGACCCAATACCTCTCAAATATATTTGATCATGATATCTACCTTTTGTGGTATATCCCTTGGTTCTTTCGACCCTTGGGTAATCCCTCACTCTTCCAATATCGAATCCTTCTGAGCTGCCATGCCTTTATCCCTAGCTAAATTATCATATTCGATCAACCCGACAACAGATGAATTTGCTAACATTGATTCTAAACTCCTACTAGATGAGGCGCCAGATCAATTTTCCTCTCCTTATTGGGTTACCCCTAAACATTTCAAGGATGAATTCCTAGATTTTGTCTTCCCATCAGATGAAGCTATAATGGAAGCCATGTCTCTTCAAGACCGACCCTGGAAAGACCATCACCACCGATCCTCTTTCCTCCCCAATCAACAGAGGATATAAACACATATTCAAATCCTCATTTCTAATGACGCCCATGACCCGTCCTTGTTACCCTCCATGTCATATTCTTCTCCATTAGAAGGAAACCTTGGAAATATTTCTAATACTATCTCAATTTATATTTTAGTTAAACCTAGGATCACAGAACAAATCCAGATAGGTGCAGATTGCTCTCCTGAAGAGATTGAATCTTACAATGCCCTTTTCAAATATTTCCACAATATTTTTTCCTGGTCATATGAAAAAATGATAGTAATTTACCCATGGATCATTGTTCATGAAATTAAGACATATCCTGGATCTCGTCCTATTCGGCAACGAAACCATCTAATTCAACCACGAAAATCTGCAAAAATTAAGGTTGAAGTTCAAAAATTATTGAACGCTGGTTTTATCTATCCCGTGCCCCTTACAGAATGAGTCTCCAATATCGTACCCATCACCAAGAAGCAAGGAATGATCCGAGTATCTGTTGATTATAGGGACCTTAAAAAGGCTTGTCCTAAGGACAATTTCCCCACCCCCTTCATCGATCCGGTCATCGATGATTGTGATGGATGCAAAGTCTTTTCGTTCATGGATGACTTCTTTGGCTATAATCAAATTGAAATCATACCGGAGGATCAACACAAAACTTCCTTTATATTCCCATGGGGCACTTTCACTTATCGAAAGTTACCCTTTGGTCTCAAAAATGTTGGCGCCACTTTCCAACAGGCCATGTCTTATGCTTTCTACGACACTAAACATATTGTGCAACCTTATTTAGATGACCTACCTACCATATCTCCTAAGTGACAAGATGATATCGATCATCTGTGAAAAATATTTATTCACTGCCAACATTACACCATCCATGTTAATCCACACAAATGCATATTTTTTTAGAATCGTGTCGTCTCCTTGGTTTTATTTTATCCAGGTTTGGGATCTGAGTGGATCCCCTTATAGTTGACACCATTATCAATTTGTCTCCTCTCACTACTATTAACCAACTTTATAAATTGCAAGGATAAGCAAATTTCTTAAGATGGTTCATTGTCAACTACACAGATATTACTAAGGGTTTCATGTGATTACTTAAAAAGGGTGTTCCATTCATTTGGGACAAACAATATCAACGTTATTGTTGAGCTCCATTTTTTTCATACTTTCCGCCATACAAATACACTCATCATTAAACCTTCTCCCCGCATTTCGTCAATAATATATCGCTAATTACACCATAAATCTCCATTATCTCTTGTTATTCATCATATGTGGTATATACATAGTTTTCCATATTTTTAGTGATTAAAAGGATGATTATACGATAGATTTTTTGATGATGGTTTAATCCTCTGTTTCTATGTCCAAGAACCATGTTCTGTACTGTTCAGGTTCCGGTATATGCACTGTCCATGTTCTGTTACCTATATTGTTCCTCTTTCAGTACCCGCATTGCAAGCCATCTGATACTCCAAGTTATCAGGTACCAAAAATTTCTACAGTCAACCGATGCCTGGACAATCATTCGGTACCCACACTCCATGTCATCCAATACTCTACAGTGATCCAATACTACCTTTGCGTTCATCCAGTACCAGCTCTCTGCCTCTTCCAGTAACAGCTTCATCCGGTACCAAATTGTGCCTATTCTGGTACTAGCTCCATCCAGTACTACCATCACATCGGTCCGGTACCCATATTCATGACTGTATTCATTTGGTACTAAACCCCTGGCTACAAGATTCTAGTACTAATTGTTCTAATCCGGTACCAACTATTCTAATATGGTACTAGAAATAATTCGAAATTTTGGAAAGCTTCTAGAGGAAAATCGGGTACATGGGTTTTGTCTAGAGCCACATCTACATGTAGAAATGTGAGGAAAAATTCACCCAACTCACACGTGTGGACCTCCAGTTTAGGGGGAATGATAATGCTAACATTATTGAAAAACTCAAACTGCCAACTTGTGCCTCGATTTTCATGCAGATGGCATCAAATCTAGAAATTCTACGAAATGGGTTTTTCCTAGAATATCACAAATTGAGTAAGACGTCAGAATGTTTTCAAAATTAGAATTGGTTTGGAAGATAAGGGTGGGGGACTAACTCAAATTTGCCCAAATTGTAATAAAACCCAGATTTTTGAGGATTTTATCTAAAATTGTAAATTTGAAATCTAAGCATTGGGATTCAGTCCCATCCACTTCTTAATGATTTTTCATGTATAAATAATATTCATAGGGCTATGAGAAATCAAATTATCATTATGGGAATTCTTTTGTAATGGATTTTAGGGTGTCATCATGACAATGCCAAGATTGTAAGAGACTTGTAATTTTCTGAGTTTGATGAAATGAAAGAGATGTTGTTCCTGTGCATGGTTCCAAGAATTTGAGTGATTTGATTGTATTCAAGTAGCACTCACCTCCTGTGAAGCGCCCCTCAGCATGGGTAAGTGTTCTTAGTCAATTTTGTTTTTGCATTGTTTTGTACTAGTCTACACTTATTTTCGCACTAATTTCCTCTCTTGTTTTTGTTATTGATGAATTCTTTTGTTATCATTTTGTAGGATATAATTTAATCCTCCCTTTTTAGGATAGATCTTTACATTAAATTGTTGATCACATAGTTTTTTTTTAGCATTTCATTTTGCTTGGCTTCTTATTACAAGTTTGTAGCTTCAAACACCAATGGACAGATTAGAGGTCTAACTCGTGAGATATGGCCTTTCCTCAGTGGAATTATTCCTAAGGTGTTAGTTTCTATCGTGAATTTCATTTATGTTTTCTTGTTTCTTTTATTGCATTTAAGTGTGGATCCGCTATAGGAAATAATAATTGAAGGACAAAAAAACTTAAGTATGATACTCAAGATTAATCATATGAATATCACCACCAGTGCATGAAAGACCGTGATCTAAGCCTTTATAGCACTAAGTATTCCTACGTCCCGGTGATGAATCCTTAGTGTTAATTTGCTGCAGTGTGGGTTTGAAGATTGTTTTGTCGACTTTAGATTAGGCTAGACTAGGCTCTGATCCTACGTTTCCTGCGCCTGCACCTTGAAGCTTATGAGCCCCAATTGATAGTTAAATGTGGGAATTAATAGTGCATATATTTAGCCCCAACATTTTGGTGCCATTTCCGAGGAGGTGATAAAGGGATTAGAGCATAGGTAGGTTTCTTTTATTTCTCAAAAGCCTTGAGTGTTCCTTTCATGTAAGAGTGTTTCTTTTCATGGAAGTGTGTTTCTTTTCATGCAAGTGTGGTGTGATTTTAAGGATGACCTAAGGGTGGAGAGAAGACGGTAAGACGTGAGGGAAGATACCACTCATACACTTTAGTGGGGTTACTCCAAAATTAGGTTGTCCTCTTCCTTTTAGTAGTTAGAATTTTTGTTTTATTAGCATTAGCCATTTTTTATATCTATGAGAAGAGAAGCTAACTTGTGTGAACATATAACTTGGTGACAGCAGGATCGTAGTAGCATGGTGATGCTTCAAGTATATAATTGGTTTGCTTACATTTTCTTTTAGTTTGCTTCTTTTTATTTCCTTAGGATTTAAAAAATAATAATTTGGGCACTGTAAGAACCCCCTTCTACACTAATCCATGTGTGAAATAGGACCCATAAACCAACAATAGGGACTCAAAGATGATCAGGAGTTTGGAAGAACTCTCTCCATCCTAGCAACAACTGGGATCTCAATCTCTGCCTCACAAAAAGAACAAATATTGAGAACAGTCAAGAACCTATCCCTCTCTCCAAAAGTGATAGAAAAACAAGATTTCCATAAGCTACATCCACAAGAATATCTAGAAGCCTCCTTTGATCACCCTTTCCAACCTGTAGAGGAGAATAAAGAATCATTCAATGGAGAGAAATAGCTAGAACCTGAG
>SNQJ01S0044894.1:75990-105000 GCA_010110895.2 Picea sitchensis
GGGATATCCCTTCAACCGACCTCACATGACCTCGTGCTTAACTCCGGTGTAAACAGGGCCTCCTGATATTACCGATTATGCAATGGATTTCTCCACTCCCTTAGTCAGACACATATGTTGATTTAATAGCCTTGGAGAAGTTTACTCACAAAATCCTATTCCAAGGCACTAAATCCTAAACTAGTTTGTGCACCCTAGAAAATAAAATCATTACTAATCAATTTTAAATTATAGCATTAATTTTAATGGCCTTGCTTACTCAAAAGGTGTGGTCATGAAACTAGTGATTTTATGACTCAGCAAGTAGAATAAATGAAAATGAATACAATGCAAAGTCCTAACTTTGATTTCCAATAAATTATATGCTTCTTAAAAATGAAATTTTCAATTCAATTATGCGATTCTAAATAAAAATGTAATCTTTATTTACATGTACTAAGATAAATGACAAAGACTCAAGAGATCATAATTCCAATCAATGTAAAATGCCTAATATTTTTCAATACAAGAAAAATCAAAATGCAAGGACTGAACAACAAATTGATATAAAGACTCTACTGTGTATAGACAGAGACAACCCAAGTAGGATATCAAGAATCAAAACACCCAGCCCAAGGTGCAAGGACAATAAAAATGAAAAGATGGTGAGAAAGGAACCGCCCAAAAATTCAACCAAGGACAGGTTTCTTGTCATTCCACAGACACTTAACAGTCACTATAAAGACCCAAGATGACTCAACAATCATAAAAAAATACCCAGCAACCAACAAACCCAACAAACAAGAAACATAGGTTGATGTACGTGATTGTTCAAGGGAAAAGCATGCATGTACGCAGCTTGCAGAAGGACAACACACGTATGTATGCAACTGTCAAGAAAAAAACTGCATATATGTGTCAAAACATAGCTAGACTAAGGAGAAGGTTGAAAGACTCAGACCCAGAGTGAACATAGGTTGTCAAGCAATTATACAACAAGAAACTCAATATCAACGAGAGCAATTTAAGGAGAAAAACACTCCAAAACCCAAAAAAGAAGATTCAATCCCCAATATGGTCACCAATTCTGTTACGAGGAAAATCTCTCTATGACTAGGGTTAAACCACAACAGACGGAAATGACTGCAAAAATCAACTTTAATCTCAAGTATGCTATATAGAAAAATATGCTAGCAAGACAAGAGAAAAGGCCTACCCCGTCCAGATGTTCGATGAAGTCCATCGTTGAGCACTTGACCCAAACCAATATACCTGCAACTAGTCCTCAACAACCAAGCAACACAAGAATATGGTGATAATATATGATGTTAGCACATTCAATAGCATAATCCATCAACATTCATAACAAATACACCCATGGAATAATAATTCAAATATTTGCAAGATATTAATTGGACGAGAAAAGAGTATTTCTATTAAGATATAATCAACATAAGTGAATGAGTTACATACTTCCATGTCGGCACGGTTCGGAACTGAGAAACTAAGTTCCTTCCAGCTGGGCCTCCACCACTTCAATCCTCCACCAAAGGAAATCTCATGTAAGAGAGACAATGAATTTCTCAATGAGTAAGTGAAGATCTTGGGGGTTGAACAATGTGTTTAGACTTAAAGGACAAAGGGATGCAAACTCAATGTGAAGTGAATAATTTCTCCAGAGTAACTTTGCTTTCAAACTTGAATTATTTCTCTCATTTTTCCATAGCTCGGATTTGGCCCATTTATAGCCTTCAAATGGAACTGAAGGGCCAATTCAAAATGTTTCCATTATATGGAAGGCCAAGGATCATTGATATCGTGACATGATATGTAAACCCGACACCATTTTTCAATTTTGGGCACATTTCTCGATGTACACGAGTTGTAGTGGTGCAACCTATGTATACGCATGATGTATAGTAGGAAACGTGCGTATATGTGGAAAAATTATATTTTTAGCTCTGGGATTTGCAAAAAAAGGACTTCAAGTCTGCATAGGGAAATGAAAAAAGGCCTTCTGTGCAATATTGCATGGGGTGAGGAAAATCTTGATATAACATCAAGTAGCTATGCAATCCTCCAATGTATTTGAGTAAAGTTTCTTGAGAAGATAAATCTATACCCAAAATCAAATATCTTCTCCTAAATTCTTGAGTGTAGCTTTGCACATTTCTCCCTTTAGCTTGCCTAAAGTTTTTCCAATCCACGATAGATTTCTTCATGCATGCTAATGGATAAAATTTCCTTTTAATTTCAACGATAAAATCATTTCAAGAGGATAAAACTTTACCATGTTTCTTCATGTCCTCTTGAGTTTTGGCTTCCCACCAATTGAGTGTTGCACCTTCCAATCTAAGAGAAACAAGTTGAATCTTCGTTTCATCATCCTAGATTCTTTGAATCCTAGAATACACTTCAATATGATGAATCCATTTATCCAAATTCTCAGCATTTACCTATCCATTGTACATAGGCAATCCAAACTTAATATCAATCTTAAGTAAAGGAGTTTATGGAGGAGTTTTACCATGTTCTTTTGGAGAATTTGGAGATGGTTGTGAAATGGTAGAAGAAGTGGAAGATGGAGGTGAAGGAGGTGGAGTGTCACCATTTCCTCCATTTCCTTTTGGATTTTTATTACCATTACCTTCATTACCTTTTAGAGGATTTGAGCTTTCTCCTTGCAACCTTGCACTCCTCTCTTCATATAAAAATTTCACCATTTTTGTCATATCATAAAAGGATTTTCTAAAAGTTTCTTCATCAGAAGTGATGGTGTCATGACTCTCCTCGTGAGCCATACTTGGTGAATGTCTCCTTGAAACTTTAGGTGATTGAATTGTTATCCTTCTTGAAAGTTGAGAAATTGGATCCACAAGTTCTTATTCTCCTCTTGTGGGCTTCAACCTTGTAAGAATTACAAAACAAAACACTTTCAAGAAAATCAAACCTTCAAAAGCCTTTTCTCTAATACCAACTGATCTAAAAATGAAAAGGTTTGTGTATAAAAATTGCAAGTGTAAAATGTATGTATCTTGGGAAATTGGATCAAATTGCAAGCACATGAAATCATTGAGTTTTTACATAAAATGAACAACAAAAAAATAGTAATGAACAACCATCAAAATAAGCACATAACACAACAAATTGATAAAGGAGTTCACCCCTCTCTTGGGATACATCTCCTGGTCCAACTTCCAATGGATCATTTTCATTATATGCCTAAATGTGTTAACATCGTGCTTTACAATGCTCAAAATGAAAAATAGATGGCTCTAATGGCTCCAGAATGTCAAAAAACCCTTGTATGGGCTCTTTCTACACCTGGTTTGGCCAAAAAATGAGAAAAATACTCTTCCTGGAAGATTTTCCCCCATGATGTTATCTATGCTCTTAAAAATGCACCTACTGCATGCAAAACCTAGCTCCCAGGACTACACATTGTCATGTGTTGGAATGTCGCATTGTTAGCACGTCGAGTGCCCTCAAAGGTGGAGTCGGTGGTCGTGTGCTCCACGTGGTCAAGGGTCGGGGCTAAGAATATTCACCCATGTGGCAGTCCATCATTGGGCCATGTCATTGTTCCACGTGGCAATCCATCATTGGGCCATGTCATTGTACAATCACCACCACTAGTGCCCTGTGTCATCACACGATTGGCCCATGTCATCACCTGTCAAATCACCCTGCCACATCAGTAACCCAATCACCCTACCACGTGTCCTTTCCACATCATTTGTATTATCGTACGGACTGTATAGTCAAATGCCATGTCAGCCTGTACGGACTGCACAGTCAACAAAAATTTTCCTGCTTGGGAAAATGGACAGAACACCATATATTTTCCATACGAACTGAATTTGAGCCCATTCAAGTTGTGTTGGGATCATGAAGACGAGATCTACGCAATCAAACCATTTTCGAGCAATTTCGAACACTTTTATTTTGGAGCATTTTTTGATTCGGTGGATCAACTCTTCATTTTGATCTCTATGGACCTTAGATCAAATTGTGTATTACTTCCATCTCTCCAATTGGAAGTAAAAAACTACTTGGTTTCTTGTAAAAAAATGTGAAGCCCCTCCTCCATCTAGCAATGTAGAATCCTAATGGTTCCCCCCAGTGGAAATAACCAGGAGGAGTATACCTCCACCAATGTTGTGGTCATGGTAGCTCATGCTCTATCTCCTTTCACTATTAAATGAAGTTTCCATGTCCCCTTTGTTCCCTTTATAGTTGTTTAAGGAGGTCCTCCAACTAATGCAATGACAAAATGAGAGGAATGATATAATTGTCAAATTCAAAACTTCCCACCAAAAAGGATGATTTGCTTATTAATTATCCAGGATTTGTATAATATTTGGATGTTGTGCTTTGTGTTACCTTCAATCCATAATATTTCACATGATATTTTATTATATGTTGTCATAGTCTTTAATATTTGTATTTTATCCATCTTCGGGTATGATCCTCCTCCATCAGGTTCCACGTGTAATATCCCTTGTTACCAGCAAATCTGAAAAATCTACTCAAAAACCACAAGGTAACGTGCCCAGTCCCAAGTCGAGTCATGCCACACAAATTTTCTTCTTTGAAACCAATTCTAATAGCGGAAATATCTCATTAAAAAAAGCTCCATGTGCAACCCTCCTTGTGTCACACACGGCACTTGTTTCTCATCTATGCACGCGAAACGGTTTCCCAGTGTGCACAATAATTATTTCTGGGCATGTTCGGTGATTTAAGCTTCACGTTGGAATCTCATGACCATTGATACAAAAATTAACTCACAGTTAACATTGATTAACTATCATTCCCTTCATATGTAACAGTTATGAAAAACTAATAATAACATTCACAACCATGCATAATTACATACAAACTCAACAAACATAAATAAATTAAACATAAACATGAGAAGAAACATATAAACACACATTAAATATCACTTATATTTTCTTATAAATCACCAATTGCATGCAGACCTCAGACGTTTCTCCCAGTTGTAGACTCTATTGTTCATACACTGTCAACAACAGGTCAGCCCCAAGTTGGGGTTATGACTCCACCATGGAAAAGGCTACCTAATCCAAACTAAGGTCTAACAAACAATGCATTCGTTCCTAACACATTATATTGCATGTTCTTAACTTGACACTTGCCACTCCAAGAAATACCTTTGGCTCTACTTGGTAATTTGTTCCTCTCACTTGCAAACTTATAATAAAATTATAACATAAAGCATATGACTTAGGAATAATATTATTTATTCCTTATCTTAAGCCCCCCATGACTTACCCCCTTTTCCTTATTCCCCCTTTACCTATTGTGGAGTCCTATCCCCCCATACTCTTTTGTCTAATTTGATCTGCAGTAGTGATGTATTTTATTAATAAAAATAAGTGTGATTACATAATACCTTTGTTTAAGCTTGCTGGCCTAGATCACACAGGCACTCTAGCCTCAAAACATAGATATATATATATATATATATATATGCACTCTTCCCCAAAACATATAAGCTCACCATTCTATAAAATATATGTACATTTGTGACTCGGGGTTCATCAAAACTATGTGAATACACTTCCTGCATAGAATCCCCATGTTCCCAGGTTGCATCCTCAAGACTGTAACAAGTCCATTGGACCTTTACCCATCCTATTGCTCAATCCAGAGCAACTTGACTTTCTAGTCAAATATGCACACCGGTTAAAATTGAAATTCTCCCTCTTGATCCTCCTGAATCACATTACAATCAATTACATGATTAGCATCATGCACATACTTTTCAAGAAAATATACATGAAACACATTATGAGAGCACATGGATGTAGGTAGTGTTAGAAAGTATGCAACATTACCAATCATTTCAAGGATCTCAAATGGTCCACAATATCTTGATGTCATCTTTGGACAACTCCCCAATTTTAGTGAACTCTTATTAGCCTTCACTTTTAAGAAGGCATGTTCACCCACTTTAAACACTTAGTGTTTTTCCTTTGTCTGCATAAATTTTCTTCCTATCTTGAGCAACCTCTAAATTCTGCTTTATTTTCATCATCTTATCTTCCATCTCTCGAAGCGATTATGGGAAAACCATTGCTCTATCTGTTGGGTTTTACCAACTTACTGGTGTGTTGCATTTTATGCCATAAAATGCTTCAAATGGGCTCATATTCAAAGATGCCTGATACCCATTATTATATGCAAACTCAACCATTTGTAAACAATCTTCCCATGTTTATGGTTTATTCATCACATACATCCTCATCATATCCTCAATCACCTGATTGACCCTCTATGCTTCCCATCTTACTCTAGATGATATTTTTTATTAAAAAACAAATTTGTCCCAAATTCTTTGAATAATCCCTTCCAAAATTTGGATGTGAACGTGGGATCTCTGTTAGAAGAAATTACTTTAGGCATGCCATGTATCCTAGAAATTTCTCTCATCTAAATATCTACAATGTTAGTGTCCTTGTGAGTTAATTTTATCATAATAAAATGGGAATATTTTGTAATATTATCCACCACTACCATGATGGAATCATGTTGCCTCATTGTTCTGGGCATCTTGGTGATGAAATCAATTTTCACCACTTCCCTTTTCCACTCAAGAATGGGAAATGGTTGTAGAAAACCCATTGGGTGTCTATTCATAGCCTTTATCTTCTGACACTCAAGACATCTAGCACTATACTCTACCACCTCTTTCTTCATACTTGGCCAAAAATATTGGCTCTTGATAGCTGCAACTGATTTTTGGCACCCTGGGTGCCCAACATAAGGTACATTGTGCATCTCTCTTAGCACCATACTTTTCATTTCTTGAGATTTGGGAACATGCACTATGCCTATGTGCATGAGGATTCCATCCTCTCTTAGCTCATAATATTTAGTTTTCTGTTGCAAATTGCGTTATTGTAATTTTTTTGTTGTTTGCACATAGTGTTGATCTAATTTTGCAACTTAAAAAATTATGTCCTTTAAATCATATTCACGCATGCTAATGGTTGTAGCATGCATCTCTTGCACCCTCCTGCTAAGTTCATCATCCACCTTGTTCTCCTTGCCTTCGATATGCTTTATATCAAAGTCATGCTCGCTAAGAAATTCTATCCATCTGATTTTCCTAGCATTCAAAGTTGGTTATCCAAACAAATATTTCAGACCACTATGGTTGTTCTCAACTCAAATATTTTTCCCGTAATATAATGCCTCCACATATTTAAGGCATGAACTATGACTTCCAATTCTAAATCATGAGTGGCATAATGTCTCTCATGCTCTTTTAACTTTATTGACTCATAGCATATCACATGCCCATTTTGGATAAGAACTCCTCCAAGCCCTTCCTTACATGGTGTGCCTTAGGGAAATTTCTCGCATATTAATCTATGCAATGTTAGTGGAATTATGAGTTAAATTTACCAAAATAAAATGGGAAGCTCTAGTAATCTTATCTTCCACCACCATGATGGAATCATGTTGCCTCGTGGTTCTGGGTATCTTGATGATGAAATCAATTGTCACCACTTCCCATTTCCACTCAGTAATGGGAAATGGTTGTATAAAACCCATTGGATGTCTATTCTTAGACTTTACATTATGGCATTCAATACATCTAGCAATATACTCTGCCACCTCTTTCTTCATACTTGGCTAAGAATATTGGCTCTTGATGACTGCAATTGATATGGCACCTTGGGTGCCCAACATAAGGTACATTGTGCATCTCTCTTAGCACCATATTTTTCATTTATTTATATTTTGGCACATACACTCTTCCCCTATGCATGAGGATTCCATCCTCTCTCAGCTCATATCTTTAGTTTTCTACTGCAAATTACCTTGTAGTGATTTTTTTGTTATTTGCACATATTGTTGATCTAATTTTGCAGCTTCAAAAATTATGTCCTTTAAATCATATTTCCACATGCTAATGGTTGTAGCATGAATATTATGCAACTTCCTATTGATTTCATCATCCACCTTGTTCTTGTTTCCTTTGATATGATTTATATCAAAGTCATGCTCACTAAGAAATTCTAGCCATCTGAGTTTCCTAGTATTCAAAGTTGGTTGTCCAAACAAATATTTCAGACCATTACGGTTGTCCTCAATTCAAATATGTTTCCTATAAGACAAATCCTCCACATATTTAAAGCATGAACTATGGCTATCAATTCAAAATCATGAGTGGTATAGTGTCTCTCATGCTCTTTTAACTTTCTTGACTCATAGCATATCACATGCTCATTTTGGATAAAGACTCCTCCAAGCCCTTCCTTGCATGCATTAGTGCACATAATGAAATATTCATTTGGATCAACAACCTTCAATATTGGTGCACTTGTCAACAAATTCTTTAAGTGTTGAATGTTGGATTATTGAGAGGGGGGGTGAATCAGTAATAGTTTTTTTTAATCCTTTTTAACCATAGTGTATATAAGTGTTGTTAACCTTATGATCAGTTTACCAATATCATTCAAAAAGTGTAGAATAGATCAACCATGAACAATGATCAATCATACACATGCATAGTACACCAGTATTTTTACGTGGAAACCCAATGCGGGAGAAGGCCACACAAATATTTTTCTTATATGTCTTTAATAAGTACATTCATTGGAAGCACCAACTTCCTTTGCTTTCTAGCTCCAATTGGAAGGAGGCTCCAACCCCCTAGATTCTTAGTTTACAACCCGAGGGAAGATCCAACTCCCCAATTTTTTTTCTCCAACCAGAAGGATGCTACAACCCCCTATGATCTTCGGCTACAACCACCTATGATCTTCAGCTACAACCACCTATCCTTGCCTTGTTCAACCACCCTGAAGTATAAATTTCAAATGTAGACAACATGCCATTTTCATTGAATCAACTATGTCACTGTCACAACTATGACTGCATCAACTATGTCACTAAAATCATGTCACAACCTATACCAATCTTCTTCAAAAATTTCCTGCAGATCCATGACTTGTTTATTCTACAACACGTGGATGTATGCACCTTTCCCTACTGAAAATTTTGAATGTTTGTGCCTTTATTTGTTGAAACTCATGGATTAGCACAAACCTCTTATAGTATCACTAATAATGTCTTGGTCACTCTGTCTGTGTCACTGTCTTAGTCTCGGTCACTGTCTAATCTTTCTATATCTACTCACAAACTGGTTGATCTAATAGAAAACAATACTCATACAATATCCAAGTATATCTAACACAACCATGTACTAGGTTCATACATATGTCTCATTGATCTTGTGTGATATAAGAAACCATTACATTAACCATACATCAAACCCTTATTGTTATGTAATCCCAGCCTGTACAGATAGCTATAGGTTTCAACCATAAACCCTGAAGCATGCTTCAAATAACACAAGATATATATTAACAAGATAACCAATGAAGTATACCCTCAACAACCAACCAATACAGTAGCAATGTATCCCTGTAGATCTGTCTTATACAGAATATTCTATACAACCAGTAGTCCCTCAAGGGAAAATTCTCAATCTCCCATGGCCATATCCTAAGCATTCACCAAAGACATACTTAAAACAAGCATATAACATACCTTTTTATATTGTAGATAGCTATGTTGTACCTTCTCATTGTTAGACCTTCATGTAGCCTCTTCTCAACTCTACAACTTGTCATTGATAGATCGGATCTTCCTTTTCATCAGCCTTATCAATAGATATGTTCTTTGTCTTCGGTAAACTCGCGAGTATCCACACTTTATCCCATTGTGGCATGTGGATGTCTACATCCTTCTAGTACTGCAACTTGTAGATATCTTCAGTAAAACCCTATTTCATTACCCACAGTTGCGACCCTTCTAACTTGCAACTTCTCTCATCGTTGCTTCAGACTCACTACTTTATATTTGTCAATTATACATTCCCATATCATTTCACAAAAGAGATATTCAATGTGCTCAATTAGGTGCTAATGGGAGACCATTGCTCTCTAATTTATACTCTCCAAGTAGCTTCCTTTAGGAGTTATCTTCTAACTATTTTACCAAACTTCCTTCTTGTAGGGATAACCCACTTTTAACTACTTTACCCTCTTAAAACCACTTTACAATAAATAGTAAACTCACTACTTCTTATTGCAACTAATTCATTTTTAATTATTTTCTTATTGCAACAACTTTACTTATGATTAACTCCTAGTTACAACCACTTTAACTAGTAAACTTCTTCTAGGAGATTCTATAATAATTGACTTATTTGACCTTCTAGGGAATTCTAGATAACTCATGAGGGTTCTCCAACTTCACTAAGACATATCACCTCAACCATGAGGAACTACGTGACATACCACATATCACCGTAAATGACACGACATGTACTAATATGATAGTATTTCCTACAAATTCACTGATCTTAATTACATTATTCCTCAGATAAACATGGGTTTCTTATCCACACTTATGGGGCTACCGAAATTTGGTATCGAACTTTCTTCAAGAGTTGAGATCAATGAAAACCAACCCAATTAATCAACAATATCCCCATTTGACATTGATGGAAACAGTGTGATGCAAAAATGAAGTCATGTTGCTCATACTCCCCCTGTGACCATCGCTCTCCCTGGAATCGTGCCTATGTTCTTTCTCTCCATGCATATGATTAATTTGGCATTGATGGAAACACTTTGATGAAACACTAAATTCATGGTGCTCATGCTACCACTATGACCATCACTCCCCTTGGAATCATTCCTTTGTGCTTTATCTCCATGCATATGATTAATGTCTCCCCATTTGACATCAATGGAAAAGATAACTTCCCTTCAGGGTTGTTCCCCCTAACTGAACTTTCCTCTATCCTCATCATGGTGCTTCCTTGTGTAAATATATGACATATAAGAAAAGCATTCAAAACTCATTATGGGGTAGAAAATACTCTGATTTTCTGGAGAAGATACTCAAAATATTCCCTTGGAAGTAGTTTTGTAAAGATACCTTCAATCTGTTCTTTGGTCCCAACATACTCAACTCTAATTTTACTCTCTGCAACTTGTTCTTGTAGAAAATGAAACCTGATTGGAATGTGCTTCGTCTTGGAGTGCATCACTCGATTCTTGGAGATATTGATGGTGCTTGTGTTATCACAAAATATAGGAATGGGCTCATTATATTCAACCTGTATATATTTCAATGTTTGTTTCATCCATAGGACCTATGTACAACATGATACTACCGCAATATACTATGCTTCGGCCATAGACAATGATATTGATGATTTCTTCTTGCTTAGCCAAGATACCAAACAATCACCCAATTAGAAATATGTTCCACTTGTACTTCTTCGATCATCAATACAACCTTCCTAATCTACACCTGTGTAGGTAATAAGTGATAGACCCTTCCCTTTTGGATACCATAATCCAAACTCTTATGTACCCTTGAGATATATGAATATCCTCTTTACTGCCAAAAAATGTGATTCCTTTGGTGCTACTTGAAATCATGCCACCTATCCAACTGCTTGCATCACATATGGTCTGGAAGTTGTCACATAAAGTAGGATGCCAATCATTGACTTGTACGGCCTCTGATCTATATCTTTTGAATCATCATTTTTACTTAACTTGCAAGTGGTTTGTATAGGAGTATTCACTGGTTTGCAATATTCCATTCTGAACCTCTTTATAATTTCTCTAATATACTTGGTCTGAGAGATAAAAGTTTCTTAGGTAATTTTACATATCTAAAGATCCAAAAAGAAAGATAATTCTCCAAGAAATGACATCTCATACTCATTCTACATATCCTTTGAAAATTTATGGATCATCTTGTCATCCTCACTTCCAAAGATAATATCATCAACACAAACTTCAATTAACAAAATATTATCTTGATTTACCTTGATGTAGAGGTTTATTTCTTCATTCCCTTTCTTGAACCCTTGTTTTTGTAATTATCTATCCAATCTGGAATACCATGCTCAGGGGGCCTGTTTGAGACCATACAAGACCTTCTTCAACCTGCAAACATAATTTTCGTTCTCTGATAAATGAAATCCTTATGGTTGCTCAATGTATACTTCTTCCTCTAGATCCTCATTTAGGAAGGTTGTTTTCACATCCATCTGATACACTTTAATATTCTTGGAGCCTGCATAAGTAAGGATCAATATGATTGCTTCCATTCTAGAAACTAGGGAAAACATCTCTTCAAATTCTATACCTTCAACCTGAGCATATCCTTTACATACCAATCATGCTTTGTTCCTAGAAACTTGTCCATCTTTGTTCAATTTTTTTCTGAAAACCCACTTTGTACCGATCACATTCTTTTTCCTTGGCCTTGGAACCAGTTCCCAAGTGTCATTTTTCTCTATCTGATCTAGCTCTTCATCTATGGATTTGATCCAGAATTCACCCTTATTAGCTTCTTCAAAATTTCTTGGTTGAAATGTTGATAGTAGTGCTAGGTGCAGTTGTTCCAGTGAACAAATTATTCTTCTAGTTTCAACTCTTGCATATTTATTCTCGATAATATGACCTGATGAATTATTCTTTTGTATTCTTCTGCTAGGTATCTTTGGAGGAACTTGAAGATCTTATTGTTCTTTCTCTTCTTCTTACTGCTCTTCTTCATCTTCCTCTCCTGCTACTCCTTCTTCATTTACTTCTTCTTCGTGAACCTATTCCATTGAATCCATACCTTCTTATTTTATCTTTCATCCACGCGTCTCATCAAATGTCACATCTATGCTTTCCACAATTTTTTGAGCCTTATATTGAAGCATTTGTATGCTTTCCTTGTGCTTGAGTATCCAAGAAGTATGTCTTTGTCAACACGAGATTCAAACTTTCCCATTTTTCCATCTTTTCTTTTAATGCGATATTTGCTTCCAAAAACTTTGAAATTCTTCACATTCATTGGTCTTCCTCTCCATAGCTCATAAGGAGTTTTATTACCATTGTTTCTGAGTATTCCTTTGTTTTGAATGTGAATTGTTATATGCACTTCCTATACCAAAAAAATGTTTGTCAACTTGGAATCCATTAACATAGTTCGGGCCATTTCCTATATTGTCATGTTCTTCCTTTCGATGATCCCATTTTGTTGTGGTGTCCTGGAAATGGATAATTTCCTCTTTATCCCATGCTTACTACAAAAGTCTATACATTACTTTGAAGTAAACTCTCCTCCATTGTCCAATCTCAAACATTTTTTTTTTTGAATATTTTTCATTTTCAACCATCTCCTTTTACATTTTGAAGTTCTCGAATGCCATTGAATTATTCCTAAGAAAACAAACTGCATTCATTCTTGTATAGTCATCAACTAATAGCATAAAGTACTACTAACCTTTCAACCCCTTTATTATAGTCGGTCCAACTAGATCAGTATGCACAATTTCCAGTGGTCTTGTTGTGGAGTATTCATTTGATTTGAACTTGGTCTTGGTTTTATTTCCATGTTGACAATGCTTGCATAATGTATTTGTTGGCTTCATGATCTAGGGCATTTCTCTGAATTCTTCCTTTATGATGACCTTGACAACATTATCAAAATTAATGTAACCCATTCTTCTATGCCATAACCAAACTTTGTCTTCCTCTCCTAAACAACACTTTTCCTTTCCAATTTCACTTAGTGCGTATATTCTCTTGGAGTTATCACAACTGTCTCCACCACTCTTCCTAGATCTACTTTTCTTATATCACATTTCTATGAATCAAACACAAGTTTGTGACATTGGTCACACATTTGACTTACACTCAAAAATTGTGTTTCATATCTTCCACTAGTAGAACATTTTTTGTGTTCGCATCCTTACTTACAATCTTGACTGTGCCTCTTCCAATGATTCCGGTTGAGTTTTCATTTCCAAAAGAGACTGACCCATCTCTTTCCTTTTACAAAGTTAGAAACATTTCCTTATCACCTGTCATGTTCTTTGAGCAACCATTATCAACATACCAACCATGTTTCTTGTGTTGAGAACGGGTGTGCATTCTTCATTGTTGTAATGATTTCGCTTCCTCATCCATGTTCTTTGAGGTTCCTGTCTATAATTGTTGTGGTTTTGTTGTGATTCTCTTGGAGGAACTTTCATTCTACAATCTTTGGCCTTGTGTCCGAAGTTGTTGCACTTGTAGCATTCTTCTTCAGTACTCAAGGATTCAAATGTGTTGTAACGTTTTCTTTGTGTTTCACTAGGCCTTCTTGAATAACCATTTATTGCATAACTTTCATGGATGTCTCTATTCATGTTATCTTCTCTGTAATTTAAAGCCTTATCTCCAAAATTTTTACATGAATAACATAGTCCAAGAAAGATAGTTTGATACATGGGAGTTGAATATCTTATAAAAGGAGTTACTCTTTTGAATCCTTCTTCTTCTTGAGGCCTTCTTGTTTCTGACTAGTATTGATTCTAAAATACGAATCTTTTGTGTGGTGGAGTATCTATGTAATATTCCTTATGAAACTTCTTTTCTTCTTCCTTCTCAAGAGATCCTTTAATTGTCTCGGCATAGCTTATTGGTTTTGTTTCTTGATCTATTTTTTTGGAGATTGAGCCCTTTTCTGTCTAGTTGTATCCTAGTCCAGACTTGTCATGATGTGGCCTTTGATAGCTAATAATATCTTCCAAAACTTTAGAGTTGTTTTGCATGTTTTTCTTCTGAAGGTCTTTTCTCAATGTGACAATTTCTGCTTCCAAATTTCCAATGATATTATCTCTTTATTCTAAATTGTCTCTAAGTGATTCTTCAATTCTTTTGTCTTCTTCTACTTGTATTTTTAACTTAGTGATCATCTTCTCTAGTACTTTGGAGTTGGAATTTTGATCTCCCTCTTTTCTTTTTAGTTATGCCTGAAGTGACGTGTTTTTATTATTTTCTCTTTTTATAACTTCTATGGCACTCAACAATTATTCTTTGTAGTCAACTTATGCCTCTTCATATTCTTCTCTAGGGCCTTCTTCATTGGAATCTTATACTACCATGATTAATACCCTTTATGTATTACTATCATTGACTTCATCTTCATCTAATGAGGATCCATCTTCTTTGGTGCAAAGGATTTTCTTGAAAAAAATATTTTTGGTTGTTTTGCCTTTGTGTATTTGTTTCCTCTTAGAGTCATCTTCTTCATTTATTTTCTTTTTCTTATGGGGACATCTATTATAAAAATTACCAATACCTTCACAATAAAAAAAAATCAATGGAATCTTACCTTTACATTTGGCAGTTCCCTTTTTCATCCTTTTGATGAATTTGGCCACTTCTTCATTGTCTTCTGAGATATCGTTGCGGCTACTATCTGATTTTACCTTTTTCTTTGTCTTCTTAGATGCTTTGAATGATGCTTCCTTTGTAACCAGATTGTCTTTATCTATTCTCATCTCATAAGCCATGAGTATCCCATGCAACTCATCCATGGTCATTATAGCTAGGTCCACTTTATGTTCTAGTGATGAAATCTTTGAATCAGATCTCATTGGTAGGGATATCAATACCTTTTTTACAATAACTGATTCTTTTAACTCATCTCCCAGTCCTTTGATACTATTTACTACTTCATCAACTTGTAGAAATTAGGTTGATATGTCTCCATATTCATTCATGTTCATTTGTTTGAACTTTTCTCTAAAAATTTAAAGTCTAACTTCCTTGACTTTCTCATCTCCTTCATATATATTCTTCAGTTTGTCCTAGATTTCTTTCGCGAAATAACAATGCATAAATTTGGTGTATATTGATTTAGTCAGACCATTCAGGAGTGCAGTTGTGGCTATTGAATTATTTTCTTCAATTTTATTTCCATCTTAAATTGTTGGAGGAGGGGTTGGTGCTTTCTATCCATCTAATATCGATTTCCAAACATCAAGCCTAGGTGCCTGTATGTTTGTATTCATTCTTCTACTCCAAAAGGCATAATCTTCCCCATAAAACTATGGTATCCCAATCTTATAGTAATCCATTGTCTACTTCCAGTTGTTAAACTACCTTTTGAAGGACCTTTTCTAATACCAATTGTTGGATTAGTGAGAGGGGGGTGAATCAGTAATAGATATTTTTAATCATTTTTAACATAGTGTATATAAGTGTTGTTAACCTTATGATCCATTTACCAATATCATTCAATAAATGAAGAATAAATCAAATGTGAACAATGAGAAATCATACACATACACAATACACCAATATTTTTACGTGGAAACCCAATGTGGGAGAAAACCACATAATTCTTTTTCGTATATGTATTTAAGAAGTAAATTCATTGGAAGCATCAAATTCCTTTATTTTCCTGCTCCAACCCCCTAGATTCTCATGCTACAACCTGAAGGAAACTCCAACCCCCCAATTTTTTGGCTCCGACCAAAAGGAGGACACAACCCCCTATGTTCTCCAACTACAACCGAAAGGTGGCTACAACCACCTATCCTTGCCCTATCCAACCGCCCAGAAGTATAAATTTCAAATGTAGACAACTTATCACTGAAATCCTATCACAACCTATACCAATCTTCTTCAAAAATTTCCTGCAAATCTGTGACTTGTTTATTCTACAACACATGAATGTCTGCACCTTTCCCTATTGCAACTCATGGATGTTCGCACCTCTATTTGTTGCAACTTGTGGACTAGAACAAACCTATGATAGTATCACTAATACTATCTCTATCACTCTGTCTATGTCACTGTCTCAGTCTCATTCATTGTCTGATATTTCTATATCTACTCACAAACTGGTTGATCTGATAGAAAAGAATACTCATCCAATATCCAAGTAGATCTAACACAACCATGTACTAGGTTCCTACATATGTATCACTAATCGTGCGTGACATAAGAAACAATTACATTAACCATACATCAAACCCTTAGTGTTATGTAACCACAACCTGTACTGATAGCTATAGGTTTCAATCATAAACCCTCAAGAATGCTTCAAATACCACAAGATATATCTTAACAAGATGCCCAATGAAATATACCCTCACCAACCAACCAATGCAATATCAATGTATCCCTATGGATCTGTCTTATAAAAAATATGCCATACAACCAATAGACCCTCAAGGGAAAAATCTCAATCTCCCATTGCTATATCCCAAGAATTCACCAAAGACCTACTTAAAAAAAGCATACAACATACCTTTTGTTATTGTAGATATATTTGTTGTACCTTCTCATTGTTAGACCTTCCCGTAGCCTCTTCTCAACTCTGCAACTTGTCACTCATACATCTGATCTTCCTTTTCTTCATCCTTGGCAACAGATATGCGCTCTATTTTCAGTAAACTCACAGGTATTTGCGCTTTGTCCCATTGTTTCCCATGGATGTCTATGTCCTACTAGTACAACAACCTGCGGATATCTTCAGTAAAACCCTAGTTCAGTACCCACAGTCTCAACCTTTCGAACCTGCAACTTCTCCCATCATTGTTTCAAACTCACTGTTTTAGATTTGTCAATGATACCTACCCATAACATTTCACAAAAGAGATATTCAATGTTCTCAATTAGGTGCTAATGCGAGACCCTTGCTCTCTTATTTATACTCTCTAAGTAACTTCCTTTAGGGGTTATCTTCTAACTTTTTTACCCAACTTCCTTCTTTTATGGCTGTCCCACATTTAACTACTTTACCCACTTGAAACCACTTTATTATAAATAGTAAAATCACTACTTCTTGTTGCAACTCATTTATTTTTAATTATTTTCTTATTAAAACAAATTTACTCATGATTAACTCCTAGTTACAACCACTTTAACTAGTAAACTTCTTCTAGGAGCTTCTAGAATAATTGACTTCTTTGACTTTCTAGGGGCTTCTAGATAACTCATGAGGGTTCTCCAACTTCACTAAGCCATATCTCCTCAACCGTGAGGAACTACATGACGTACTACATATCACCAAAAATGAAACAACATGTATTATCCATCTATGATAGTCTTTCCTCAAAATTCATTGATCTTCATTACATTATTCCTCAGATAAACATGGGTTCCTTATCTACACTTTTGGGGCTACTATAATTTTCTATTGGACTTGCTTCAAGGGTTGACATCAATGACAACCAACCCAATTAATCAACATTGAAAACTTTATTCATATTCAAGAGTTCACTTGAACCTCATGCGCTTCTTTTACAAAGAAATGATTGGGTGTCAAATTCTTGAGAAGCCTTGAATAAATATTTTGTAGTAGCCTGCAAGTCTCATGAATGACCTCACTTTTGAGATATTCTTTGTTGTTGGCCATCCTTCAATGGCCTTCATCTTTTATGGGTCCATTGTTATCCCTTCCTCTGAAATGATATGTCCCAAATAATGAATTTACCTCTGATAAAATGAGCACTTACTCATCTTTGCATACAACTGATGCTCCCTCAACACTTGTAGCACCATTCTCAAGTGTTTCTCATGCACCTCTTCAGAATTAGAGTAGATATGTATGTCATCCAAGAAAAAAATGACAAACTTGTCCAAGTAATTTCTAAATATGTCATTCATCAAGCACATAAAGACAGTTGGTGCATTTGGCAACCCAAATGGTACCAATGTAAACTCATAATGTCCATACCTTATTCTAAATGTTGTCTTGTTGATATCCTCCTCTTTAATCCTCAACAAAGTTACCAACTTAACGAGAATTGTGACCCCAAAACGAGAACTCTGGCCCAAAAAACCATAATTTTGAAAATCAACCCCCAAATTGAAAAGTGGTGCTATTAGTAGCACCATTTTTTCAAAAGGGGTCAAAATTACAATATTTTTTAAGCATGGCCTTCAAAACTCATACAATAACTCAAAAAAACCTTAAAATCGGCACCTAAATAAAAAATGATGTTACATAAAGAAAAATGTTTTTTTCAAAACGTTAAAATTAGAGATATTTTGAAAACATATTTTAATTTTAGTGGTTGGTACCATTAAAACCAAAACCTAAAAAAAACCGTAAAATTGAAAAGTGTTGTTACCGGTAGCACCCATTTTAAAATTCAAAATTAAAATGACACATTGTTTTAAAGTGGTAGAAATCATCATTAAATATGACTAAATCATAAAAACAATCCTTAAATGCTTACTTTTAAAATCTTAGTTTAGCACCCCAAACACAAGATAATACATAATATCATGAATACAATACATTTAAAACATGCTGAAAACAAATTTAGAAAAAAGAAACATTAAAGGGTGGAAAAAAAAAAACTAAGAAAAATTTTAAAAAAAATTAAAAAAAAAAAAAAAAAAAAAAAAAAAAAAAAAAAAAAAAAAAAAAAAAAAAAAAAAAAAAAAAAAAAAAAAAAAAAAAAAAAAAAAAAAAAAAAAAAAAAAAAAAAAAAATCTAAAATTTAAAACATGTTAAAAAATGTTAAAACTCCATAAAATTTTAAAATTTATAATAATTTTTTTTTTTTTTTTTTTTTTAATTAAAAATTAAAAAATTATATATAAATTATATATATATATATATATATATATATATATATATATATATATATATATATATATATATATATAAGTATTTTAAGATCATGATCCAAACCAGACATCAAATTGGTTTATTAGACCTCATAAAAAAAATTGAAAAACTATCAAATTTAATAATAATAAAAAACCATATATATATATATATATATATATATATATATATATATATATAAAGAGTTTTTTTTTTTTTTTTTTTTTTTTTTTTTTTTTTTTTTTTTTTAATATATTTTTAACTTTTTGGGTTTTCCTTTTAGTTTTTAATTTTTAATTTTATTTTAATTATATAATTTTTATTTTTTTACTTTTAGATTTTTTTTTTTAATTTGTTTTAGAATTTTAGTTTTTAATTTATCAAAAAATATATAAATTATGTTTTAGAATTTTTAGTTTTTAATTTATCAAAAAAATATATAAATTATATTTTTTTGCTAAATATTTTAAAATAGTGTTATTTAACTACAATTTTTATGTATTGAAGTAAAGGTAAAAAATGTGTTAAAAATGATATTTTTTGCTATATTTAAAAAAGTATAGAACCATATATTAATTAAGGAGACAAAAAAGTATTATTTCCAAAAAAGTAAATGGTAAAAAAAAAAATTAAGATTGAAAGAAGCATGAAAAAATGACTAAAAACATCGTTGAAGAAAAAAAAATTGAAAATAAATGAAAAACAAGCATTTAAAAAAAAAAGTGGAAACATTATGGATCAAAAAATTTAAAATATCAAAAAACCTCCTAAAAAAGGAGGGCAGGTTCTACCGATAGCACCATTTTTAAAAACGGGGTAAAAATTGGACCCCCAAAAAACGAGAACTTTGTAGAGTTCTCGTTAAGTTGGTAACTATGTTCCTCACCTAAGGTCAATCTTGGAGAATATATCTGCATCTTTCAGTTGATCAAAAAGATCATCTATCCTTGGAAAAGGATATTTTTTCTTCACATCCACCTCGTTTAGTTGCCTGAAATCAATGCACAACCTTAAGGCACCATCCTTCCTTTTCACAAATAGTACTGGAGCACCCCAAGGTGACACACTTGGGTGTATATACCCCTTCTTCAAAATCTCTTCAAGTTGCATTTGCAATTCTCTCAACTCTAATGTACTCATCTAATAAGGAGTCTTAGACACTGGGGTTGCTCCAGGCAACAAATTAATACAGAAGTAAATATCTCTCTTGGGTGGAAACCTTGGTATTTCTCTAAATACATCCTCAAATTCTTTTAGGAATGCATAGTATTCAATGCCTGACACTTTATCTTTAGGTGTCTCTTCCATATGTACTGAAAATATCTGACATCCTTTTCTGAAGCTTTTCCTCAGTTGTAAGGTTGAAATTTCTATGATAGTTACAACCCTTGGATTGTTATCAAGTTCTCTTCCTCATTCAAGTAAGTAAATGCCTTGTTATAATAGTCTAGGACAACATGATGTTTGTCCAACCAATCCATACCAATTAGGAAATCATATGATCCCAAAGGTATGGTATTCAAATCTTCCTTTGTGCTCATTCCATTCATGTCCATTAGACATTCCTTAACAAACTCATTAATTCTTCTTTCAACTCATGTAGCTAAATAAACCAACCAAGATTTCCTAATTTTTCTTCTTGGCAAATAAAATCTTTCCACCAATTAGGATCTATATAACTATGACTAGCTCCTGAATCAATCAAAATAGAAATAGTTTGATCATTGATCTTACCTTCTACTATAATCATGTGAGATTAAAATTCATCTTGCTTGTTGTCTAGAGCTACATAGATCCTTGGAATGATCATGCACATGTCCTCAGCTTTATCATCATGTTGTACATTGTGAATGGTCCTCACTTTTTCATCTCTATGAGGGAAATGTCTGTACATGTGGTCTCCCTCATAACCCCAACATTTAATGGGTTGTTGCCTTGGCCTTTTCCCAATATTTCTAACATTTTGGGTTAATTTTGGCTGCCCCCAAGGATTATTCTTGAATAATGGTGGCTTATACCCTTTCTTCCTCTACTCCATCTTACCCTTCTTCTTGTCTTCCCAAGCTTTTTGGAAATGTGGTCTTCCTTTCTGTTGATCATAGAGGCACTTAACTCTCCTTATTTCTTCATCCAATGTCTTGGGATCATCATATTGTATCTTGTCACCAAATATTGATGGAATCCCACTCAGGAACCTTTGAATCTTGACTTGTTCATCCTTGATGAAATCAACATACTTCAACAGCTCTAAGAATCTCCTTTCATAGTCATTTATGTGTTAGAATATTGGATGTGCTCGTTTAACCATAGACAATATAGCAATATTGTGACCCAACCATAGGCACTTATGCCACCCCCGAGCAACTTGACCTTGATAGAGAGAATAATTCCGATAGAATATCAATATCCAACCAAGGCTAATGAACCAATCAAAGATAACCAAGACTAATTAGAGAGTCTAACCCAGAAAGACTGAGAATATAGATTTCAGAACTGGTGGCAACAACTTCTCTCAAGACTTGCGCACAAATTGGCCCTCTGCAGTGTGCACAAGTGTGCTTCTGCAATTTTGAGAATGTCTGGATAAAATGAAGACTGGCCTCCTGTATTTATATTGCTTATGCCAGACTACCTGGGCCGACTTCTCATTCTGGGTGTTAATTATTTAGTATATAATATTTCCTTTTGCCAACTTCTCTTCTAGGGTTATATCAAAATAATTTCTTGCTTCCAGGATATTCTAATATTGTTAGAGGTCACAAATGGAGGTTAATACCTCCTGCAAATACCATAATATCAACACTCCCTCCTAGCTAGGGAGGTATAACGGATAATGGTCTTGAGCACAAATAGACCATTCAACTGGTAGCATCATTATAGCCACACAGGATAATTAAATAATGAGCACCATCATTATTATCCAACTGGATAATAAACATGACAATTAGTACAATGTCAAATAATAGAAAATGATTGTGTCTATCCATATTAGTACACAACTACTTAATTTGTGACACATAGTCACAACCAGTGGAACATATCCACCGCAACAACATTCTTCTACTTTCTAGAGACATGCAGTCTCCATAGAAATCATATCATCTGATATCAACCTGCACAGAAACAATATCATGATATAAACTAAGTCATCTGGGCCATTCGTCCACTCACATCTGTGAGATCTGGAAGAGTATCTTCCCTCAAAGAGTAAAACATCAACAATGGGTTATCTGGACTATTATTCTCAAGCAAGGAAGAATAGTTGTCGTGATTTCTGAGCCTGGACCATTCACCTATCCAGGCCATTCTTTCAGCACTAAACGAAGTGAAACCTGGAGAGAATGAGTCTGCCCTAGGAAATTCATGTCCCTGATTGTTGAACTTGGACCATTCACCTATCTGGGCCATTCCTCTGGCACTAAACAAAGTGAAACCTGGAGAGAATGAATCTTCCCTAGGGAATGACTATCCAGACCATTTCCTAAGGAAATGATTATCTTGCACCAACCTCCAAAACAAAACATTCTTCAAAACTTCTCACAACTATGAGCATCAAAAGAATGACTGCCTGACGAGGCGGACCAGTCTTCTTGACCACTACTGAGAGTGACTGTCAAGAAGAAATATTGTCC
This sequence comes from Picea sitchensis, assembly GCA_010110895.2. NCBI lineage: Eukaryota > Viridiplantae > Streptophyta > Pinopsida > Pinales > Pinaceae > Picea > Picea sitchensis. The sequence continues at coordinate 99,063 of SNQJ01S0044894.1, forward strand.
TAGACCATTCCCCCACATTGGACGCAAGGGGAATCATTGTCTATGGTACATCAGCAATCCATCGAACCATTTTCATTACGAAAATGACTGTTCGATCCAGACCACTTTTCGAACTGGAAAATGTCTTTCCATCAGAAATCACAAACCACTTTCCGAACTGGAAAGGAACTGGCCATCCTGGACTATTTTTCAAAACTGAAAAATGATTGTCCATAAATCAATGATATGTCAGTGCTCCCTCCCAACTTGGAGAGTCATATCTTCCCTTTCAGTTAAGGGAGTTATTTCCACGATCCCCAATTTGTCTCATAAGTATGCAAACTTTATTCTGGACAGAGTCTTTGTCAATATATTTGTTGTTTGCTCATCTGTGGGGATATAATGGAGCTTCACTTCTCCTTCCTGGAATTTATCTCAAATAAAGTAGTATTTGATCTCAATGTGTTTCGACCGTTCATGAAACACTGGGTGTTCTGATAGCCTTATACAACTCTGATTGTCACAGTGTATTATGGTCAAATCTGGAACCTAATCAAATAATCCAGAAATCAGATTTCTCAACCATACTGCTTATGTACATGCTTCACATGCTATGATACATTCTTCTTATGTTGTGCTAAGTGCGACAGAATTATGTTTCCTACTACCCCAAGATATCATAGTGAAGCCCAAACTGAAACACATCCCTGAAGTACTCCTTATGTCTTCTACATTTCCTGCCCAATCTGAATCTATGAATCCATGATGTTGTATATCACTGGATGCAGTATATCTTAAACCATAGTTTAGTGTCCCACAAATATATCTTAGAACATACTTTGCAGCTATCCAATGCTCATGTATGGGTTCCACCTGGAACTAGTTTAGTGTGTTTACGACAAAGAAAATGTTTGGTCGAGTATTTACTAAATACATCAATGACCCAATCAATTGTCAATATAGGGACGGGTCTACTGGATCAGAATCTGAGTCTCTTACTTTTCTTATATCTATGGTCAAAGGAGTGTCCATGGATTTGCAATCCATAATTCCAAACTTCTGAAGAATCTTTACTGCATACCTTCCTTGTTGAAGGAATACTTCACCATTCTTCTGCCATACTTCTAGTCCCAAGTAATAATGCATGAGACCAAGATCTTTCATATTGAACTCAAAAGCTAGTTCATTTTTACACTGGATGATGAGAGGTTCTTCACCTACCAAGAATAGATCGTTGACATATAGTAGTAGAATCACAGGTGCATTTTTCACGACTTTGTAGTAAAGATTTGGATCTACGTGAATTTTGGAGAAACCAAGTCTCATTAAGTGGATGTCTATTCTGGCATACCAAGCTCTTGGAGCTTTCTTGAGTCCATATAAATATTTCTTTAGTCTACAAACATGAGTGTCTCTGGAATGTACTTCAAACCCTTCAGGTTGTTCAATGTATACTTCTTCTTCGATTGATCCATTGAGGAAAGTTGTTTTTACATCCATCTGATGTAAACTCCATCCCATGGAAGCAGCAAGAGACATAATAGATCTAATGGAAGTGTATCTGGAAACAAGAGCGAATGTTTTTTCATAGTCTTCTCCCTCCTTCTGGGAGAATCCTCTAGCTATGAACCTTGTTTTATATTTGTCCACACTTCTATCTATTGCATGTTTGATCTTATAGACCCATTTTGAATTTACTACTATTTTTTCTTTAGGTCTAGGCACAATTTCCCATACATCATTTTTCATGATGAACTTGTGTTCTTCTATCATGGCTTCTTTCCATTGTTTCTTCTGAGTTTCCTCTTCGTGGTAGGTTCTTCATCTAGAAGCTTTGTCATACATGTTGCATAGATGGAGAATCTCTTGGGCTTCTTGCTTTTTCTAAAGGTCCCACTTGGGGCTTTGAGTCTTTTTGCTTCTTGTAGGGTAGCTTCAAGCCAAGATGGTCGTTTCTTGGTTTTGGGTACAGTTTCTGAATCAATGGTCTCACATGGTTGCATCGGATGATCAAGTTGTTCTTTTTCTTCATTCTAACTTTCTGGAAGACATGTGCTTTCTTCAATAGGATCTTCATACTCTTCTTATTCTATGGTTTCTTCTATGGATTTATTGAAAGCCATCTTTTCATTGAAGGTTACGACTCTGCTGACTTCAATCTTATGTTGTTCTAGGATATAGATTCTATAGGCCTCAGATGATTCACTATATCCCATGAATATGCCCTTCTTTCGTGAGGGTTCTAATTTATTCCTTTTATCCTTGGGAATGTGAAAGTAAACATGGAATCCAAACATTCTTAAGTGTTCCACATTAGGTTTATTTCCTAAGAAGGCTTCTTCTTGAGTCATATTCTTCAATATGCGGTGAGAACTTTTGTTTTGAACATATATTGTTGTCATGTTTGCTTCTCCCCATAAATACATAGATAAACCTTGATCGTTCAATAGTGCCTTCACAGTTTCTTCAATAGATATGTTCTTCCTTTCTGCTACACCATTTTGTTGAGGATTATGAGGAACAGTTAGCTCCCTCCTAATCCCTAACAATTTGCAAAAGGCAACGAATTCCTTGGATGTATACTCTCCTCCATTATCTATTCTCAAGGTCTTGATTTTCTTGTTTGTGAGGTTCTCTATCTCTGCTTTGAATTGTTGAAACTTACTGAATACTTCATCCTTTTTCTTCAAGAGATATAAACAAGTCTTTCTCGAGTAGTCATCTATGAAGAYTACATAGTAAAGATAACCTCCTAGAGATTTGACTGGCATTGGACTGCAAACATCTAAATGTATTAGATCTAGAATTTCCTTAGATCTATTATTGCTACTTGAGAATGGTTTCTTGATATTCTTACCAAGAGCACATCTTTYGCAAATTACTTCATGTGTAGACTGTAGTTCTGGTATTCCTTCAACCATATTTTTGAGGAAGGGTAATTCTTGATAGTTGATATGAGCATACCTTCTATGCCAAAGTTCATTGGGATTGACTTCATCATGTCCAAGGGCTTCATCATTTCGTTCTAGTAGTTTGTATAGTCTTCCTTCACGGGTTCCAATAACTCTAGAATTCTCTATGTTGGAGTCTCTAGGCCAAGATAGCACTTTTCCATCTACAAAAGCTATTATGTTTCCTTTGTCTTCTAGGAAAGATATGGATACAATATTGTTTTCTAAACCCGGTACGTATAAGACATTGCTCAAATGAACATTGTTACCTATTTTCAACTTGAAGGAGGCTTGACCAATTCCTTCGACTGGGTAAGTGTTTTTGTCTCCAAGATCTACCTTGTACGATGTCTTCTTTTCATTTAGATTGGATAGTCTGGCTTGATCTCCTGGCATATGCCTAGAAGCTCCACTTTCAATTATCCACATTTTATCTTCAAGCATTCCTGTGAGTGCTGAGTAGTGTAGATGACTTGTCTTTTCATTCATGATTTTGATTGACTGATGACTAATCAAGATTTGACCCAAAAATTCAACTTTGACATTTATGTCTTCTGAGAGTGCCAATAGGTGTGCTGGACTAAGGCACACTTGAATATCTTCTCCTTGAGTAAGGTGTTCCATCATAGGGTTTTAGGGTTTCTGCAACTGCACGTGCTAGTAACCCTAACGACAGTGCTTTAGTAACTGCACCTACTAGTAACCCTAACGATAGTGCTTTAGTAACTGCACCTGCTAGTAACCCTAGCGATAGTTCTTTTGTAACTGCACATGCTAGTAACCCTAGCGGCAGTTCTTCAACGATCTTGATGAACTTATGGCTTAGATTCCTTCAAGTGGTTAGACTGAATGAAGAAGGTGTGGGCCCATAACCTGTTAGAATATTGGATGTGCTCATTTAACCATAGACAATATAGCAATATTGTCACCCAACCATAGGCACTAATGCCACCCCCGAGCACCTTGACCTTGACAGAGAGAATAATTATGATAGAATATCAATATCCAACCAAGGCTAATGCACCAAGCAGTCATAACCAAGACCGATCAGAGAATCTAACCCGGAAAGACCAAGAATATAGATTTCAGAACTAGCGACAACAAATTCTCCCAAGTCTTGCGCACAAACTAGCCTTATGTAATGTGCACAAGTGTGCTTCTGCAATTCTTAGAATGTCTAGCTAAAAAGAAGACTGACCTCCTGTATTTATACTGCTTCTGCTAGACTGCCTGGGACGACTTCTCATTCTGGGTGCTAATTATTTAGCATATAATGTTTCTTTTAGTTGAACTCTCTTCTAGGGTTATATAAAAGTCTTTTCTTGCTTCCGAGATATTCTAATCTTGTCAGAGTTCACAAATGGAGGTTAATACCTCCCGCAAATACCATAATATCAACACCATGGTCATATTACCAAGCTTGAGTTCAAAGAACTCCTCCATCTTCCTATCATAATAGTGCTTGGTCAAGTAGTTCTTTTGAAAATGATTTTTAAGCTACCTCCAAGTTCGTTTCTTCTCATCAAAGTGTTGTACTTGTTGATTAAGGTTGGTTTTCATTGATGTCAAACCTTAAAGAAAGTCTGGTACTGAATTCCGGTAGCACAAAGGTTTTGGTAATGGACCCAAGTTTGTTTCATGTATAATGGTATGAGTTTTAATATATTTGACGGTAATACTATTCTATATGGATAGTACATGTCATGACATTTCTGGTGGTATGTGGAATGTCACATAAATCCTCACGGTTTGAGAGTTATGGCCTTACAAAGTTGGAGGACCCTCATATGTTGGCTTGAATCCCCAAAAGGTCAAAGAAGTCAAAGAGCTTGCAAAGAACAAATTATTATTTAAATGATAAAGTAAATTGGCAAAGTCAAGAAGGATTATTTAAATAATAAAGTGAAGTAACAAAATCAAAGAAGATTATTTAAATGATAAAGTGAGTTGACAAAGTCAATGAGGAATATTTAAATGGTAAAGTAATGGATAACTTTCTAATTATGGAAAGTGGTTAACCCTAAAAATGAGGAAAATAGGTTAAGTGACCTAGAAATGGGTTAAGTGACCTAGAAGATGTTATTTGGAGAGTAAAAATAAGAGGAAATGCTCTCTCATTTTACATCACACTTGAGAATATTGAATATCTATAGGTGACTGAGGTAAGCAAAGGATATCTAAGCCGAATTTCAGAGGGAAGGTGATGAAAAGAAGGACATAATTCAAGGGAGGATAAATTCGTTTGATGATGCCTTCTAAGGTATGTTATTTACAGGTCATCTCACCATTTTCACAATAAAAAAAATTCTAGAATGATTCAGACCGTAAAAGTGATAGGCCATTGAGGAAAAATATTACAGTATCTGTGGTAAAACATTCATCTCTTGTGTCCTTGTATTTTTGGAGTTACACACCATGGAAAATATGGTTTGTGGCTAGTCCCGAAACTAGTCTAAAACATGTGTTTCGGGTAAAAATGTCCTAACTTCTTCATAACAGATCCAAATGTGTTGATTACAGTAAATTATTTAGTATGTTGTGTAACATTTTCAGATCCATTCAACAAATATTCCATGTGGGGAACACTCTACAAGGTCGCTCTCTAGAATAATCCAGAATTCAGCAAGGTATGATAGTTTTGCTATAACTCCTTTTCTGAGAGGTTCAAAGTAGTGACACCTGGAGGAATTACATAAAACAAACTAAAGAACATGTTTACTACTTTCATATCTTTATTCATTACAGGTACATAGTTATGATTATTTCAAGTTAGGGTTGTTGACTAATCCCAAACTAGTCATGTGAGACTAAAGAAAAGTTTGATGAAAATCTAGTCTCTTGTTGTGAAAGTTAAGAAAGGTTTGAAGGTATGTGATCATATACACCAGGTCTATTACAGAGTTACAAATCATATTTGTATGATGAAATTGATGAGGGATTTTGGTTAAGGTACATGTTGGGTACATGGTTGAGACAAGTAGTTGATGAGTTGGCACATACATGAGGTG
>SNQJ01S0044894.1:125479-141822 GCA_010110895.2 Picea sitchensis
TTTAATTAACTTAACTAATGAGTTGGTTCAACTACTTCAACCAATTCTAATTTGTTAAAAGCAAAAGGAAAGGGAGGAACAAGAGGACAATATAAACATAAGCATGCTAAGGTTTTATCTTTGAGTTTATGTTGAGATAATTTAGCTTCCATTCATTCATTATGCATCACAAGCCTAATTCTCTTTTATGATAGTAGGATCTTATTGTGGACAACAATACTTAGGGTTGAATCACATCATTCAGACACTTGTTTTACAGAGGTGTTGATCTATCTTTGATAGTCTGTGTAGACTTGTTTGTTTGCGAATTAATTTTCATGACTGACAAAGGCTATTGTGCAAAGTCGAGTGGACATCAATTTGTGGCAAGTTGATCCATATTTTACAGTTTAGTTTTGGTTTTCTGTCAGAGGTCCTTTTGTATGTTCCATCGAGGATGTCTAAGTTTGACTTTGGTCCAAAGTTTCTGCATGAGATTTTGTAAATAAAATGACTCTTTGGTGAATTTGAATGAAATAAAGGATTTATTTATGTCTCATATGTCTTGATTATCATTTTGGGGACTTTTCTTCTATCTTTACATTTATTTCAGAAACTGATATGTTCGGAAAATTACATAAAAGTGAATTTCCAGCAAGCTTTTGTTGATAAAAGACTATCCTAAGAACTTGTAATTAATACTTGTGAGTTAGGATGTTATTTTTGTTGGCTATAAACATAGGGTGATATTCCCATCTATTTTTCTTTAGCAAAGAAAAATCTAAAAATGCTTGAGTAAGATCATTTCATATCTTTTCCTCAACATTTATTTGGCGACCATACTGGGGAGATCCTTGATATCTCTCTGGTTAATTTTTATACTCGATTCTCATCGATACATATTTCTTTTATGATATTGATTCTTGACTGTTTTGCATTTAATGACTCTTCCTATTGCAAGACAACCCATTCTCCAAGACCAGACCAGCATTGCTTTGAACTTGTTTCACACTATTTTAGACACTGCCAGGACCCTTGCTGAGCTTAACCGTTCTTGAGCAGGAATTGAATGAGATATTAGTGTTCAATAACAATCAGAAGCTAGACATAGATAGCCTAGAAATCAGCAGCAACCTTTTGTTTGTTCAGTTTTGGCCTTTCTTTCACGTCCTTAGATTCTCGTGCTTCTAGAATAAGAAGTGGCTTGTCACCTGAAATCAATCCTATTGCTGAAATAGGAAGAAGAAATGTTGTGTTATCTGTCCAACAAGGTGATCTAAGGAGGAACTTATCTAATTCATCCAGCTCATCTTTATTTCCCTCACCTATCACCCACAGGATGGCATCTAGTGGAGGCTTTGGTGGCACTGGAAGTGCTTCATCTTCTCAATCTTCATCGTCATCTGTGATTGGTAGCTTGTATAGCCACCATATCCCTATCCAATGACCACAAATCCCACCAAAGTCATCAAAAAGTATGGACTTTTTTAATTCGAAGAAGATGCCACAACCACACTGTGGCATGTTTCCTCTCTTCTTAACCTAGCACCTGCTACCCATCCACTTCCAAAGTTTAAAGAGAACCTTCCTAAGTTTTTGGGGAATAACACTGTCAGTACCAATGAACACCTAGTGGCATTTTCTAATGCTTGTCATAACATAGGGGCCAACGACAATGACACCCACATGCGCTTGTTCATCAATTCCTTGCAAGGAAAGGTTGTGGTTGAGTTCTTTGACCTTCCTCCTAAGATCATGTCTACTTGGGAGGAGTTAATCTATTGGTTCCAATCCACTTATGGGCAATCCAAAAGCCCTGCTGAGAAGTTAAGGGAATACAATAATTTCACCTATAAAGATGGTGACACCATCAAGTCTTTCAACTTGCATTTCACCAAGTTGTACAATCAAATCCCCGAACTTATCCGCCCTCAGAACCAATCCACTTTCATACATTACTACAATGCATTGCCTTCTCCCTACCATCATAGGCTTGAGGAAAAATCAATTGATAATCTCGGTTCTTCTCTGCCTACTTGCTCAGAGTATGAAGAACATCTTGAAAGAACTGGTCTTCCCCAGGGAGAATTAGTTAGACAGACAAACATGTCTGCTCTCTTACAGCTAGTACAAGATATGAACAATCATATGATAGAATTCGAGTGGAAGGGTATTGTTTCCCCTCTCACCCCTGGAGCTTCATCCTCTTCTGCACCCCCTTTTAGAAATCCGATTGAAAACAATTTTCAGCCTAAAGCTATCCTGCCTCGGAGTTGGTGTAACTTTTGTGAGCACCACAAAGAAACCACATATCAGGTAAAGAAGAGTGCTAGAGATAAGATATTTAGTAAGAGACCAGAAGCTACTATCGTTGTCCTAGACTTTGAGTAGATAGAGGATGTCATGGTTATTAATACTAGGAACAAAGATTATGCTCCCAAGGGTAAATTTGACCCTCCTCGCAGTTCTTCTATCCCGAGCTCGTCCTCAACCGTTGCTACGCCTCAGGTTCCTAAAATTCATGAGATTCAAAGAATCACTCCCCCTCTTCCCTCTTCCAAATACAATATCTTGAATCAATTGGCCAACATCAAAGCAGATGCAACCCTCCTAGACATGGTTTTCATCCCTGAACAAAAGATGCATCTGAAACAATTCATGGAAGGAAAATATTTCATTGTAGCCAATATTTTCAAAGAGGTAGACGAAGAGGATTCTTCTATCAATAAAGTAGGTGTACATAACTTTAGATACCTTTTAAAAAATCCCCCTTTTTATATTTCTTTAAAAATCATGGATAAAATTGTCCATTGTTGCCTCATTGATGGTGGTTCAGGCCCAAGTGTGATGTTGAATATTATTATGGAAGAGATAGGCTTGTCTTGTATAGATGAAAACACCAGAAGCATGATCTCTTATAATAGTCTACAACAAAACACCATAGGTGAGATTAAATATGTGACCTCTGTTTTTTGCACTCACCCTGAAATAAGGATGACCCTCAATATCCAGGTAATCGATATGCCAATAAGAAATTACTCAATCATCTTAGGAAGAGATTGGCAAGCCTCAATGGGTGGATACCTCTCACTCAATGGAACACATCTATATGTTCCTCGGAATGAAAAAAACATTATAGTCCTTAGAGAAGGAAGGATATCACCCTACATAGAGAGTGTCCCACAGCCTAATGTAAAATATATCGAAGAGGATATAAGAGTGTATTCCATCTTTGTTGAGGAAGATAACATTCCCATGGAACAAATTGATTTAGATGATGGCATGTGGCACATGCACTTTTATGGTTCATGCTCAAATGAAGGTAATGGAGCTGGCATGATCTTGATTTCTCCTGTAGGAAAAATCCATAACTTCTCTTACTGGTTGGATTTTTCTTTCACTAACAATGTCACTGAATTTGAAGCCTTGTTATTAGGCATTGAAAATGCTTATAATATTGGATGTGGTCACCTTTTAGTTTTTGGGGATTCCGAACTTGTTGTGAATCATGTGCGTAAAATTTAATCTCCTAGCAATAAGTTGATGAAATGATACACCCAAATTGTTTGGGCCCTTATCTTGAACATTTTATCTTTCAACATCACCCATGTTAAAAGGGAGTTAAACTCAATGGTTGATCAGTTAGCAGTTTTTGCAGCCTCCCCAAATCAGCAACTCCAGCCACACAGACCTGATTGTACCTTTCAATCCATATATCATCCACATATTCCTGACAATATAGAATCTTGGCAGGTCTTCCCTAACGATGAGAGCATTTTTTCTTTTATCCAAAATGAACCTTTTAAGCCTAAGGAAATTATATCCATAGAAGATAACAAGATTCGTAAAGGCTTGACTCCTCTAGAGAGTTAATTTTCTTCAAGTGATGTAGGCAACAAGGAGAAACAAAAATAAGAATATTCGAAAAGGAAGGTGGGTGAAACCATCTCCTTGAACATTGGGACACCCGAGACTCCAAAGAACGTCAAAACAGGTGCCAAATGTTTAGATGAAGAGAAGGAGAAGTTTGCCAAGTTGCTTGGTAAATTTCAAGATGTTTTTCCTTGGTCTTATGAGGATCTTGGTGGTTTTGATCCTGGTCTTATACAGTATTCCATTCCCATTCAAGAAGCCGTAAAACCAGTTAAGCAAAAACAAAGACCTATCAACTCTGCGCTAGAAGAAACTATTCGAAAGGAGTTGGAAAAGCTTTTGAAGGCTGGAATCATATTTCCAGTCAAATATTCTGAATGGGTCTCAAATCTAGTCCCCATTCGGAAAACAACTGGACAGATTAGATTGTGCGTTGATTTTTGCTCATTAAATCGAGCTAGTATAAAGGATCACTTCCCTCTCCCCAACATGGAAATGATTTTGCAGCAAGTTGCAGGGTCGCAAATGATGTCCTTACTTGATGGGTTTTCCGGTTATCATCAAATCAAGATAAGAAGGGAAAATAAATATAAAACCACCTTTATTACTCGTTGGGGTACCTTTGCTTACAAACTTATGCCTTTTGGTTTATCTAATGCAAGTGCCACTTTTCAAAGAGATATGCAATTAGCTTTTGACTATTTGATCAGTAAGATCATTCAGATCCACCTGATGACTTAACAATTTACTCTAAAATCCGATCATATCATTTTGGTCATCTGAGAAAAGTTCTCATGCGATGTAGGAAATTTGAAATTTCCCTAAACCCTTCCAACTCCATTTTTGGTGTTATCGAGAGCAAGCTCCTTGGACACATCATCTCCAATTCAGAAATAAGTATCGATCCTGAAAGGATTGCTACTATCCTTAACCTTCCTGCCCCTAGTTCCAAGAAAGAGGTTCAAGCCTTTATGGGGGTTATTAACTTCATCCGTAGGTTTGTTCCAGATTTTGCAATGATGGTCAATCCAATCCATAATCTACTTAAGCAGGACCATTATTTTTCTTCGACTGATCATGTCGAAAATGCTTTTGAAGGGATTAAGAAATCAATCAACTCTGCACTAGTTTTGGCGAAGCTGGACTTTGAGAAGGAATTCACGATATATACTAATGCCACTGAGGAGACAGTTTTTGTTTTCCTTATGCAAAATGATTACCAAGGAAACAAAAAACATGTGGCTTACATGAGTCAAAGTTTGTCTGATGATGAATTTAAATACTCTTTTATTGAGAAACACGCTTTTTCTCTTGTTAAGGCCGTCGAAAAGTTTTGCCACTACATCTTAGGTAAGCATACGTTGGTAAAAGTCCCTTTACCTGCTATCAAATTTTTGCTCTCACGGACTTATCTTTCAGGGAATCTTGCACATTGGCTTGCCAAGATCCAGGAGCATGATTTAAATGTCGTGACTTATACCACTATTAAGGTACGTGACCTAGCCCTTCACTTGGCTCAGCATGCTAAGAATGGTGAAGAAATTGATGAAGAAGATAGTTCCCTTTCAGCTCTCTTTTACATTGACGATCAGATCCTCCCTGTGTTTGAACATCCTTGGTACAAGAATTTGGTTTATTACTTACAGAACCAAAGATGTCCAGACAACTTAGACACTCAGCAAAGAAGAAGACTCTGTCTTGAATCTACAAGATATGTCATTATAGGAGACTTCTTATTTCGAAGATTAGTTGATGGTGTGCTACTTCATTGTGTGAATAACAAAGATGCATAGAAATTGTTACAAGAAGCTCATGGTTCTTCAAGCTCTATCATTCATGTAGGAGGTCATTTTTCTACAAAAACCAATTCTTTCAAGATTATTAGAAAAGGATATTATTGGCCTTCGATCTTTCATGACTCTTATGTTTTTTCGAGGTCTTGTGACAAGTGCCAAAAAATTGTTGGGAAAGAATGTCTTTCATCCATGCCATTACAACCTGTCCTGCTATATTTCCCCTTTTCAAAGTGGGGATTGGATTTTATTGGTCCTATTAACCATCCTTCTTCAGTTGGGCAAGTTTTTATTTTGATAGCCACATACTATTTTACAAAATGGGTTGAAGTTGTCCCACTTAAACATTCCACAGACAATCAAGTAATTTATTTCCTTGAAAATAATATTTTTTCCAGATTTGGTCTTCCATTGGAAATTATTGCAAACAATGGTCTCGCTTTCTTTTCTGCTAAAATGACTCGGTTTTTAGCCAATTTGGGGGTTAAACATTTCACCTCATCAGCTTATTATCCCCAAGGAAACGGGCAATCCGAGTCCACCAATAAAAATCTAGTAAGAATAGTCAAAAGGCTCATCGAAGATAGGCCTCTTCAATGGCACACTCTTCTCACGTATTCCCTCTGAGCAGATCGAACTACCACCAAAGTAAGCACTGGTTGTACTCCTTTTCAGCTAGTTTATGGTTAAGAAGCCCTCTTGCCAACAGAGCTAGAACTTTCTTCCTTAAGGTTGATGCTACAAACCGAAGAATTAAATTCTTCAGATGTTTCACAGAGCATAAATGCATTACAACCTTGGAGGAGAAAAGGATGTTTTCTTTGGATAATATTAAAAGGAGACAACAAACTGTTAAGAAATATTTCAATAAGAGTGTCAAAACTGTCAAGTTTAGGGTCAAGGAAAAAGTTCTGCTATGGGATTCGGCTCACGCTGATAGGGGAAGACATTCAAAATTTCAGAAATTATGGTTGGGTCCTTTCAAGATCGCTTTTGTCTTAGGTACCAATTCTTACATTCTAAAAGACTTACAGGAGCGATTGTTTTCCTACAACACCAATGGTTCTCACCTAAAGCATTACATGGAACCAACTGAAAAGCTCTAACGTTGTCTAGATTTTATGTATTTTAGTAATGTAGATCTATTTCAATTTTCGCTATTTTCTCTTTTCCTGATTATAGTAGTTGATTTCGTTTTGTTTTAAACATTTCCTATTGTTTTTACCTTTCTGCCACTTTATTTCTGCTACTTTAATTTTCTGCATTTTTATTCTACTGGATTTTTATTTTGGTCATTTTTTAATTTAGTCAGAAATAAGATGTTGGATCAGTTACATCACCGTGACACTCCTGCAAGATATCATTAGTCAATAAAAATCAAGCTTACATGGATGTCATGATGTTTTCCCTAAGGATACATTTGAATTTATTGTCTACTTTCACTATTGTCATATAAAAGGATTGGTTATATCCCACTTCTTCTTCCCATTTCTTCATCCATTTGAAAATAAAAGAGCAGAGTGTTTAATTTTTCTCCTTGAGTTAAGAGTTGATTATGGTCGAATGATTATGCATACAGGGATAACCCTCATCATACTTAACATTTTTCATGAGCTATTCCCAAATTCTCAGTCATTTTTCCATTAAATCCTCTCACTTCCCCCTATTGCATAATTATTTTGGTTACATCTCCTAAAATTATTGTTCTTGGTCTGCAAAACCATGAGTTCTGAGTTCTAAATCTATTGAAAACAAATTTCCTTGTGGAGTCGCCAGTTTGTTGACGATTAGATTCGCAACGGAGTTTTACTCGCAAAGTTTTGCTAAAATCCTATTAATATAAAAGCTAAATAATAATAGTAGGTAGGACCCCCTTGTAGATTGAAAATCAAGTCTGGTGCTTATTCAATGTTATGTTACTGTACGACACTACTTTCATGGTTGATGATATCTTGTTTTATTGGATAATGGATCAGGCATATTATACATGCTTCCCTTGTTGTTCCAAGCTCAAGTTTTATACTGGAGTTTTTCATGGTCATCATCGTTGTTTGTTCTTGGATCTATTACTTGTGACACCTGCAATATACATATTTTAGTAACAGAAAATGAAAAGAAATTAAAAGAAGAAACTATCCTATGCTAACATGCTATACTATATGCATTGAAAATATTATGGAAAATCCTAGCTAACATATGATGGCCATGCGACTTATCGAGGTTGTATAGAGCATAGTTGACATGCATTGTTGTATGGTGGAGATGGTAATATGTGATATGAATAACGCTATTGGAAATTAAAGGTTGTTGGCCTCGATGCATAGTTCAAAGTGGATGGTTTGTTTGATTAGTAGTTGGCACATACTAGGAATTGAATGAACCTAAAGTGTGGAGGTGATGTGCATTTACTACACATCACCTTTACTCCTACCATTAGATGCCACCCTAGTTAGGTTATTGTTCAAACATTGTTGTTGTGGTTATGTTCTGATTTCTTAGCAGGGAGGAACCGCTCGGCCAACTCACATTTTAAGGGTTTTGATTACAGGTATTTCTTTTTTTTTGGCCCTTCATGAGTCTGCTCTGGTTATGAAATGGATGTTGACTCAGGTGTATTGGTTTGTGCCTTCCTTAATTATTGCAACTGTGTAAAATGGTGATTGTGAAATGTTGATGAGTCTCTTTGCATTGATGTTGAAGTCATAGTATTATTAGTTATCCTAGGCATTAGCAGTCACAAGGAATCTTTGTTATCCGTGTTTGTTTAGTTAGAGGGTTTTGTTGGTCTTGGGTTAGCTAGCTTTCCTCACGCATTCGTAGCTATGTCAAGTCTCTAGATTTTATGGGTTCAATGGTTGGAGATGTTCTATGCCACTGTGTTTTGTTCACTTGAGAATTGGTTTATTTCACACCAAGAGTCACAAAATGGGTTTTCCTGTTCATAATCGACATTGTCTTCACCCCTGTGCTATTGTTGTTTGATTGAAGAACACAAGGGTTATACCATGTGTGCATTAAATAACATTGTCAGGTTGAATGCGAGCATCACATTCTGTTATGGCCCCTGCCATGGATTGGTTTCCTGTCCACGAATGAGTCATGTTTCTCTCTATGTATGCACCATTGGCCTCGGAGTGTTCACCATTCCAAGGAGTTGGCTATGTTATCCCTATGTTGACTACGGAACAAACCCTTAGCCTCCATTCCAAAGTTGTGTAGAGAAGACTGTCGAGCCTATCAAGTTTACTATGGGTTATGGTGGATTGAATGTATCACCGATTAATTTGAGTATAGACTCGCCTAGTTGGTCATATGATGACGTGTTGGTTTGGCATTTAGTTACTGCCTCTGTGATAATAATAACAAACCCTGCATTGTTATTAGCACAACTCAAATTACACAGTCGCTCCCCTTATGATTAATAACTCAATATTGTTTAATGGAGAGGGTCGCTGCCCCAATTCGAATTGATGTGTGGGTATGCGTGGTTGTCACAGCTTGTTAGGCCGATTGGTTTTACGACAATAATGGATTGGTTGGTTGATACATAGTCACTGGTATTTTTTGCACTAAGAGTTGTTTGGATGTTTAGTTGGCATTGGTTACCAATGCTTGATGTTGCTCATGCATACAACGTTGTGTGTATGGTGTTTTTTACACAATAAAATAATGGTCATGATAATTGTGGTTTTCTTTTGGGGTCGAATGATTATTGAACCGGATGACTGTAGAAACTATATCCACTGTATCCTTATGATTGTTCTATTGTATAAGCCTGATTTTGCACAGCATAGTTGATTACAGTTGGACTAAATCGAAGTAATGTTGTGTTAGATTGATGAGTCAACACAATGGATTGAGTTGTTACTGTGACTGTGTGTTTTATTTTGTTAAATGGAGATATTGCATCATAGTGTTTTGGTGACTATGCACTGTGTATGATATGGAGAGCTTGGGTTTCACACTCAGAGATACCCACAGGGTTCTAAGCATGTTTTGTTGTAGTCTGATCATTGGTTGAGACAGGCTTGTTGTTTATACCTTGTCGTGTTGGATGGGTGGCTCATATTCTTAGAGTCATATTAAATCAGTCTTGCACAATGATGGAGTTACACTTGCATGATTGAATTATTTGGCTCATAGCTTGTGTTGGAATGGTGGTTGTTGTCTATTTAATTGTTAATTTGGGTTTGGCAATTTGATCTTGTTTATTTGGTTACTTCCTATATATGTTCAAAGAATATCATTGCATTTAAAATGATAGACCCGATTGCACTGATACTGTGACTTCATTGTTAATTTTGGAAACATGGATTTGAGTATATTCATTGATTTAAGAAATGTATGGGCAGTGGTTGATCTTGATGGTTAACAGAGTGGATTGTTTATTGTTCGAAAATTGTTATAAAATGCAAAGTATATAACTGAAAAGAATAGAGCCCCTTTATAGATTGTGTGGAATGCATACTTTTGAGTGATGACACTGTGTTGGATATTTGATTATGAACAGTGAATTAGTTAAATGCACAGAAATTGTTATTTGGTCATAGTGGTTGATGGTTGGTGCATCTCTTTCCGTAGAATATTTTATGGATCACTTAATTGATTTCATGAACAATAATCGTTTTTCTTCCCTTCCATTATTTCACTTTTTCACCCCCTGCTCATTGATTAACAGTAAAACAATTTGTATGGATTGGATTGCATGAGTCTAATGCATTGTCGAGCCAAAATCCATTTCATATCTTAAAAGAGTTGTCATGTATGGTTAATTAAAATATCATTTGCTAATAAATCACACATGCAGGGATGAGTTATTCAAATAAAAGGATAAAAACATAGGCCTATTATGCCTCTGTCAAAGAGAAGGACTAAAAGATGACAGCATCAACAAAGAAAAGATGGCCTCACAACTGGAAAATATGGTTTTTGAGTTTTATTTTATCTATTATTGGTGACAGTTAACTCCAGGATTGTTTGGACAATATGTCTTATTATGGATATATGAGTAATGTTTTTTTTTTAAATAATTCAAAATATCATGAGCTAAATTAACGAATGTGAATATATGGGTGGGAGTCACAAGGAGGTGTGTTTTGCTTAACTAATAGTTATGTTATGATTATCATAAGCTAATGGGAGTCACAAGGGGTCCCACCTACTAGTTATTATTTATTTATGGCCCTTATTATAATTATTACTCTTCTCCCTAACTAAAGTTAGTTGAGTCTTTTAATTAACTTAACTTATGAGTTGGTTCAACTACTTCAACCAATTATAATTTGCTAAAATCAAAAGGAATGGGAGGAACAAGAGGAGGATAGAATCAGAGGAATGCTAAGGTTTTCTCTTTGAGTTTATGTTGAGATAATTTAGCTTTCATTCATTCATTATTCATCACAAGCCTAATTCTCTTTTATGATAGACAACAATATTTAGGGCTGAATCACATCATTCAGACACTTGTTTTTCAGAGGTGTTGATCTATCTTTAATAGTCTGTGTAGACTTGTCTATTTGTGAATTAATTTTCATGACTGACAAAGGCTATTGTGCAGAGTCGAGTGGGAAGCAATCTGTGGCAAGTTGATCCATCTTTTAGAGTTCAGTTTTGGTTTTCTATCAGAGGTCCTTTTGTATGTTCCATCGCGGATGTCTAATTTTGACTTTGATCCAAAGTTTCGGCATGAGATTTTGTAATGAAAATGACTCTTTGGTGAATTTGAAGGAAATAAAGGATTGCTTTAGGTCTCGTTTGTCTTGATTATCATCTTGGTGACTTTTCTTCTATCTTTACATTTGTTTCAGCAACGGATATGTTCAGAAAATTACATAAAAAGTGAATTTCCAGCAAGCTTTTGTTGATAAAAGACTAGCCTAAGCACTTGTAATTAATACTTGTGAGTTAGGATGTTATTTTTGTTCGCTATAAACATAGGACCTGATATTCCCATCTATTTTTCTTTAGCCAAGCAGAATCTGAAAATTCTTGAGTAAGATCATTTCATATATTTTCCTCAATGGGTAGTAGAACACTCTGATAAAGAAGACTCTAAAGAAGAATATGAAGAAGCCGAAGAAGAATATGAAGAAGTCAAAGAAGAAATTGAAGAGGTAGAAGTTGAATACCGAGAGGAATTAATGTGTGCCATAGAAGTTATCAGAAGAAAAACAAGAAAATACAAGAAGAACTAGACAAGAAAGAAGACACTCAAGAACTAGAAAAATGATCACAAATTTGAAGGTTCAAATAGAAGAGGATAAAAGAATCAAAGAAGCACTCAAAGAACAACTAGAAGAAAAAGACAAGATCATTAAAAATTTGGAAGCAGAGATTGTCACATTAAGAAAGGATCTTCAAAAGAAAAATATGCAGAATAGCTCAAAATTTTTGGATAACATTGTCAGCAGTCAAAAATCTCATCATGAAAAGTCTGGACTTGGATACAATCAGACAGAAAAAGGATCAAGCTCCAAAACAACAAAGCAAGAAACATATCCAAAAATCTATGCAGAAACAATCAAGGGGGATAGGAATATGTACAAGAAAGATTACATGGAAAATCCTCCATCGAGAAGATTCAGATTTCAGAATTAACAACAGATAGATAGGCCTCAGGAAGAAGAATAATTTATAAGAATACCTCCTTTTAGAAGATCTTCAACTCCCAAGTATCAAATTATATTTTTTGGTTTATGTTATGCATGTAATAATTTTGGACATAAAGCTGTGAATTACAGAGCTAACAACAGGAACACAAACAACTTTGAAATTCATACATAAAGGGGTTATCCAAGAAGGCCTAGTGAAACACGGAGAATAAGTTACAACAATTTTGAATCTTTGAGCACTGAAGTGGAATGTTACAAATGTAACAATTTTGGACACATGGCCAAAGATTGCAGAATGACAGTCCCTCCTAGAGAACCACAACAGAATAACAACAGTCACGGATAGGAACCTCAGAAAAGGACATGGATAACAAAGGAGGATCAATATAGAAATAAAGAATGCACACTCGCTCTACAAGCTAAGTAGAAGAAACATGGTTGGTATGTTGATAGTGGTTGTTCAAAACACATGACAGGTGATAGAGACAGGTTTCTTACATTACGAAAGGAAAGAGATGGATCAGTCTCCTTCAAAAATGATGATTCAACTAAAATCATTGGAAAAGGCACAGACAGAATTGGGAACAACAATACCAAGGAAGAAAATGTTCTACAAGTAGAAGATATGAAACATAATATTTTAAGTGTGAGTCAAATGTGTGACCAAGTTCATAAAGTTACTTTCAATTCACAAAAGTGTGAGATAAGGAAAGAAGGTTCAGGAAAATTGATTGCTACAGCTGGGAGAAATTTAAGAAACATATATGCATTAAGTGAAATTGGAAATAAAAAGTGTTATCTAGGAAAGGAATATGAAAGTTGGATATGGAACATAAGAATGGGTCACATACATTTTGATAACCTTTTCAAAGTCAGTAGAAGAGAAGCAATCAGATAAATGCCTCGGATCACGAAACCAACCAACACTTTATGCAAGCATTGTCAACAAGGAAAGAAAACAAAGACCAGGTTCAAATCAAAGGAATATTCAACGACAAGACCATTGGAAATTTTGCATACTGATATAGTTGGACCAACTACAACAAAGGTTTTAAAAGGTGAGAAATAATTTATGTTATTAGTTGATGATTATACAAGAATGACTGCAGTTTTCTTTCTCAAGAATAAGTTAGAATCTTTTGAAAACTTCAAGATCTACAAGGAAATGGTTGAAAATGAAATGGATTCAAAAATCAAATGCTTGAGATATGATAATGGAGGAGAGCTTACTTCAAAGGAATTTATGGACTACTGCAGTAGTCATGGAATAAAAAGGAAATTCTTCATTGCTAGGACACCTCAACAGAATAGAGTTGTTGAAAGAAAGAATAGGACAGTACAGGAAATGGCTCGAACAATGCTAATGGATTCCAAATTGACAGATATATTTTGGAAACGGGAAGTGCATACATCATTTCACATTCAAAACAGAGTAATTCTCATAAACAACACTGACAAAACGCCCTACGAGATATGGAAAGGACGACCAGCAAATGTGAAGCATTTTAGAGTTTTTGGAAGAAAATGCTACATAAAAAGAGAAGATGGAAAAATGGGAAAGTTTGACTCTCGTGTGGATAAAGGAGTACTTGTTGGTTACTCAAGTACAAGGAAAGAATACAAGTGTTACAATCTAAGATTGAACAAAGTTGTAGAAAGAATCAACGTAACAATTGATGAAACATGCAAACCAGAATCAAAGGAAGAAGAAAATGAATCAATGGAACAACTTTTCGAGGAAGAAGCGGAAGATGAAAAGGAAGTAGAAGAGGAATATGAAGAGAGTCTGACAGAAGCAGAAGATCAAGTTCAACAAGTGCCTCCAAAGACACCTAGCAGACGAGTACAAAAGAATCATCCTTCAGATAAGATTATCGGAAACAAAGACGCAAGAGTTGAGACTAGAAGAAGAATCCATTCACCAGAACAAACACACCTAGCACTCACATCTATGATTGAACCAACCTATTTTGAAGAGGCCAGCAAGGATGAATTTTGGAACAAGGCCATGGATGAATAATTGGATCAAATAGAGAAAAATGACACTTGGGAATTGGTTCCAAGACTAAAAGATAAGAATGTGATCAGCACAAAGTGGGTATACAAGAATAAATTGAATGAAGATGGACAGGTTACAAGGAACAAAGCTATCTCGGTATGTAAATTATATGCACAGGTTGAAGGAATCGACTTTGAAGAGACATTTGACCCAGTTGCCAGAATGGAAGCAATCCGATTTCTTTTAGCTTATGCTTGCTCCAAAAATATTAAAGTGTATTAGATGGACATAAAATCATCTTTTATGAATGGGGAACTTGAAGAAAAAGTCTACATTGAGCAACCAAAAGGATTTCAGTTGTCAGAGAATGCAGACTATGTGTGAAAATTAAAGAAGGCCTTGTATGGTCTAAAACATGCTCCTAGAGAATGGTACTCTAGACTGGATAAATATCTATAGCAGGCAGGCTTCAGAAAAGGAAGTGCAGAGAGGTTAAGCCAAAAATTTGCAAAGGATATGAAGAATGAATTTGAAATGTCATTACTTGGAGAACCATCCTTCTTTCTGGGACTTCAGATACATCAAAGCAACCAAGGAATTTTTATTTCTCAAACCAAGTATATCAGAGAAATGATAAATAGGTTCAAAATGGAAGATTGCAAACTAGTTATCACTCCCATGCAAACCAATTGCAAGTAAAGAAAAGATGATGATTCAAAGTCTACAGATCAGAGGAAATATAGTTCAATGATTGGCAACCTACTGTATGTGACAGAATCCGGACCAGATGTAATGCAGGCAGTTTGATCCGGATTATTTTCAGCACGAAATGAGAGCGGACATATAACACATAAATATTTAGAGATATTTCAAGAGAGACAACAATATAATAGAGATATAGCGGAAATAAAACAAGAGTCGCAGATATACAGTAATACATGATTTCTATTAATGAAATAAATGTACAGACACTGTAAAATACAAAGTGAAAGACTCGCTAGAATGGTGGTAGCTTATCTCTGAGAAGAGATGTGACAGCTACTCACATCCGTGAGAAGATGATTACAATGAGGCTCTGAAGGCATTTTTACAATAAGCAGGAATGCCAAAAACCCTAGACATCCAAAAACCTAACCCTGGGAGATGAAGCACCAAGAGTCATGTGGGCCCCGTTTGGGTAAGTTGGTGCATCAACTTCCCGGGGTCGTAACTTTTGCATACGATCTTCGTTTTAGGTGTATGATAGCTCGTTGGAAAGATCTATCCAAGGAATACAACTTTTGGATGAGCAACATCAATCTATGATCCATGTTTCTCCCCATTTTATCAAAAAAAACATCATTTAGGGCCTCAAAATGGCCCCAAAAATTAAAAACTGCTAAAAATAGTAAATTACCAAAATTGCCAGAAACATGTTTTGGGCCAGTTGGAGAAGGTGGGTGGCCATCGATATCCACCTGGATCAATCCTCCCTCCTTAGGAAGCAATGGTATCCATTGCGTTGAGTTCCCAGGGGAGAGGGGAAAGTGATTGTTGAATCTGAATCTTGGTGATCTGCTTGCCTTGCTAGAGAAGTGGCATTGCTTAGCTTGTTGAAGGCTATCACGAACTTGTGGCTGGAAGGTTTGGATCTTTTTAACCAATCTGGCTATTTTAGATGATTGTGTGTAGAATAAATCTTTGTGCTTTGTTGCAACCTTGTCGACCTACTTCTGTTGGATAGAAGGTGCTTGGGCCGAAGCTGTGGTGGTTGCAGTATCCTTTTGTTCCCTTTTTGAACAGATTGTGGAGAAGATGAATTATGTAGTATGAGATACTACCTTGTGGCACTTTTTAGGGGGGGCAGTAGTTGGAACTACCTTTGGTATCCTATATATATGACCCCCCAGAGTAATAATGACGCTATGAGGTCGAGACTCATAGATAGCATGGTGTTTCCACATATATGGTTGGCCCAAGAGAACATCATAGACATCCAGTGGGGCAACATCACATAATACCTCATCCTTGAAGGGTTGGATGTCGTATGAGAATTGACACTGTTGGCTGACATGAAGATCTCCTCCTTGGCGAAGCCACCCGATGCTG
>SNQJ01S0044895.1:29873-49715 GCA_010110895.2 Picea sitchensis
TTGGATAATAATAAAGGAAGGACTTGGCAATTTCTCTGGTGGACGTAGCCCACACTGGGTGAACCACGTAAATCTGTGTCTTTATTGTATTGTGTATCTTCTGTGTTTTGTTTATGCATTTGTTTTATTTTATTGCTCCACGGTCCTATTTTTCTAACATAAATCAATGTACCTTGCTCGATAGACTCTACCAAGTGTTCGATGCCAACTCATTTATTCACACTTTCTAGATTTTACCATGGTACGTTGACTCCCATCATCATCGGTGGGTTGTCTCGTGTTTTTTAACGGTATAAATTAATTACTGATAATCAAACGATGTGTCACTTTGTTCGAATTCAACGCATATATTCATACTATGTAGGCGTGTACGACAACGGATCATTGTGAAGACTTCATGTGAAGTACAAGCACCACATTTTTTGTGCTCCTTCCTGACTCATATGGTGCCACCTCATAGACATTGGTACTTGCAGAGGAACAACTTGTTCATTTTCTTGGTTCCATATATCCTCTATTCTTGATCTTGATACTGATGGGATCCTAAAATACCTCCTTTATTTTACATCATTTCACTATTTTATCATCATATTTTACCATAATCCATTCCCTTCACCATTTAAAAGCATACTATTTTTTTTAAATACATTAATTAGAAGCATTAAAAATAAATGATGTGAGTTTATACTTTTTAATGTATTTTATATGGTTTTAACTAATTTGTAGATGATAAACTTAGTGTTATGAACATCTTGTTTTATATAGCTATACAATCCACTGAACAACTAAGCAATGGATAACATGGGGGATGCATTCACTATATACATTATTAAAACGTTTTCATCACTGAAAGATCAATTTAATATTTTTTGTTATTTTTGATAGGTGGACGATTGTATAAACAAAAATGAAGGGAGATTGTTCCATCCAACAGATTGTTTCTTTCAGAACTGAATTCAATCTTCGTTGAAGTATTTAATCACAATCAACTCAGATTTGATATTCCAACACTCATTCTGACACTCGTTTTGATACTGCCATGAATGAATATTCCAGACCTTCATCTGACCCTTATTATGTAACTCAGAGTGCAACAGATTTGGCCGTTAACATACTTGTAGGCGTTTTCGGGAAAACTAGAACATGGCTTTTTACCCATTATCGCCCTATTGCTATGGCTCCTATTGTATTTTGATTTAGACAATTAAATCTAGATCCTATATTCGAGCTACAATTTTAAGACTCATTTCCTATTAATAGAACAATTAAACGATTTTCTGGTTCTGAGAGAGATTCGACCCTTTCAGTGGTCGACCTCTCAGAATCTACATATACTTGAGCTCGCTAGCATGATAAGATAGACCCAAGAAACAGTTTAAGAACTTTGTGTAAAACTTGGATCTGTTATTCATTTTAATGAAAATTTATAAATTAAGCTGAGTTTGTGATCAATTCGTGTGCTGGAGTACCACAACTGCTCGAAGGGCCCACCAATAGTCTCTATGTCTCATTTATTTGTTTATTTAGATTTCTAACCTCTCTTTTGTAGGAGTTGTTCTAATTTCTCTTTACAATCATTTTCTTATAATTTCTCTGTATAATCCATTTCCTTATAACTGTTCTAATTTCCCTTTATTGTTCTAATCTCTTTTTATAGTCATTTTCTTATAATCTCCATTGTGTATTTTCAGTTGTAGTAATTACTCTTTTTAATTGTAACTTTACTGCATGTATTCACTTGACTTATTCACACCATGCTGTAAATATAAATCTTCATTGTAAATTGATCACTAAGAATCGTGCATGTTCATTAAGAGGCTATTCATAACCATTTAAATTAGATTAAGCTAACCCCTACAAGACTGTATGATCACTGCATCTTTGTTGGAGTGTTTCTAGTTTAAGCACAGTAGCATAATTTCTGATTTTGAGAGAATAGTTCATAGGTATAATTAGCTACAAGAACATGTATTTAATATTTCTTCAATGGAAAAGTTTTCAATAGATTGTTTTATTTCTACTTTACATTTTTTCTGTAGAAATCAATGTTCTAATATGAATTGAGTAAATGAATCACAAAGTTATATTTCCAAGTAAAAAGAGTAATTAGAATAGTAATCTTTCATGCCTAGTGTCTTCTTTTGCATAATAGATTCCTGCACTAGTTTGTTATTCCGGTACGGGTTTTCAATTTTTCCCTTATACTGATTTCCGTATCTTAGTTTTCTCGCATTTTAAATTTTCAATAGCTTTAAATCACTAACGGATAGATTAATGACCTAGTTCGTGAGATATGGTCACTCCATGTCGGGTTTCTTCCCTAGGTGACGAATTGTTCTAGTTTGTTTAATCTCTTTATTATTTGAGTGTGTTGCCGACATTAGATTAGAATGCTAGATTATAGATCTAGACCTGCACATACAATGCTAGCACCTCAAAGCTTACGAGCCCCGGTTTGAAAATTTAATGTCGAAATAGATAGCATATATTTCACTTGACAAAGACATAACTCAACTGTGTATCTATTCGTGGCTATGGTCTACTTTGACATGGATCCACTATGTATTTCTCATGGCCATGCTTGCTACTTCATATTTATCACATGGATCCACTGTGTATTGTTCGTGGCCATGAACATTAGTCATAATTTCATATGTACCATGGATCCACATTGTACTTTCTTTGGCGACCATGCTTATATCACTCCTGAGCATGGGTATGCCCGACTTGGGATGAAAAACTCTTGTTTGATCTTTGCTAATGGTTATTGTTCTTGAATCAATTGTTTAAAAACCTTAAAGGGTACTTCAATGCATCCTCGCCTCTCAGAGTTATAATGTATTTTGGCCATCATTTTTCCTTTCTGACCTCACACATTAGGGGGCATTTTTTATAGCACAAAATGCCACACCTATGCATTTGTGCCATGGATTAACCCTTTCAAAAAACTTGCTATACATTTTCCCAAGTTGCCTCTCCAAAATCATTTAAACAAACATTCCTTATGAGCATATCCACAAGTTTCCCTAGTGAAAATCATGGACATTCGTGACTCTCAAGCTTGCAACCTACATATTCTCTCAAAAATCATAAACAATAAAATAATTGTGTGTTTTCGAGTGGGTTTTTTAGTTGGGATTGTTTCCCAATGTCCCCATTACCACACACAATGGAATCCAACTCCCCCAAAATCTCGAGGAAGAGATAAAATAACCATTGAGGGCTAAGGATAGGTCAAGTCCCTTGGTGCATTATTATGCTACCAACATCTAGCAAGCCTCCCTTTCCTATAATCCTCTTAGCAACACCCCTTTATTTATGGAAACTCCTTTTCCAACATCTCTTTCTTATATATATGGATATTGGGTGTATCCTTATCCCTATTTGGGTCATCCAAGGAAGAGTATAGTGGCTGAGTTGATTCTTGAGTGATTCTTGGAGGAACCCGAATAGTTGGCTTCGAGGCGGTGCCAAAGGCGAGATAAGGTTGTAACTTACCTTTTTGATTTGGTGTTAATAGAAGAGTTTGTTTTCCTTCCTATCATGTGTTCATTGTATGTTTTCATTTATTAAGTTTACTTTGAATATGATATATGACATGTATACCCTTTGATTGTGTAACTACCTCCATAGAATCTCTTGTATTGTGTCCATTTTGCAGGTTACTTCCAACAAAGGATCTAGAGCTCGTCGATATAAGGGAGTGGGATCGACATCAAATGGGAGACTTTAGGTGCACCCTTTCTCCCTCTTCCTTCCCTAACTTCTCGTTTTAAGGTAGTTAATATTTCGGTTTTGCGTGTTTGTCTTGGAGGGAAGATTTCTATATTATCTATACATTCTTGATCTACTATGATTTCGACCCAAAATAATGGGGGAAATATCCCGTCAACACCATGGAAACATAATGTGTCTACAGAGAAGAAATGTGGAGGYAAATTCAACTCCAAGAAAAAGAAATAAGAACATAGTTTGAGAAAAGGGTCATCTTGAACCAAAAGATGCACCAAGAGGAGATAGAGAAACTTAAAGTCACACATGCTCGGGAAATAATGAGGCTTAAAGGAGAAAAATTTGAGATCAGTAAATATAATGAAAATATTCAAGAACAAGTTTGGATATTGTATTAAGATAACCATCTCCTAGAGAAGATTGTAGAAGAAAGAAAGAAGAAAATTGTAGTCTCGGAGATAATCAAAGAAAAATCTATCATGGAAAATGAAGCGTTGAGAGATATAAAGAAGAATATCATTCTTTCATTACAAAACATCCAAAAGAATTGGTCAGATCACATGAATATATGTCTACAAATGAATGTCATGAGAGATTAGTATAAAAAAATTCAAGATGCATATGACCATATTATCCAATGGTAATACATTTGTGATAATCCTCCTGACACATTGCCAATATATACAGCCAAGCAGAAGATCAAAGACCAGATATTAATCAACATTGGGAAATATGTTCTCAATAATATGGAAAATACTCAAACAAAGGTAGAACAAACTTGTAGAAGGTTATGGAGAGTAGAATATTTTGTACTAGAAAAATTCATAATGGAAAATAGAGAAGACTTAGAAAAATTAGGATCGATTGACACGATGATAGAAGATGTCAAAACCATGAGAAACATGAGTTGGAAAGTTATTGATGCAACAAAATAAATTGACCAGGAAGTACTAGAAAAAAGAATAGTTAAACCACATCAATTCATCCTATTAATTGGATACTTCATACAACAAAAAAAGGAAGCCTTAAATATAGAAGTAATAACCCCTATTTGTGACAATGAAATTGAGCTTAAGAACATGTAGGTGAGAAGAATGGAGACTATACTAGAATATTTCAAGTTGTGGAGGGACTTCAAGTATCAAATGCAAATGNAAAAAAAGGAAGCCTTAAATATAGAAGTAATAACCCCTATTTGTGACAATGAAATTGAGCTTAAGAACATGTAGGTGAGAAGAATGGAGACTATACTAGAATATTTCAAGTTGTGGAGGGACTTCAAGTATCAAATGCAAATGCCCAAAGTCAATTGATTATTGTAACCGCCCTCTGTATTTTGATTATTTTTGTAATTAGTGTAAAACCCCAATTAGGAAGGAGAGGTGAAACATTATAACTGTCCTCTGAGATAGTGACAATTACAAAGTACGAAAATCCCTTTATCATATTTTATAAAAGGGATGGATTTAAAAGAAAGGGGACTTTTTCACTTTGTGTTTGAAGGGTTGTATTATTAATCCCAATTGAATGAAGAGTAAGAAGAATTTCCAGAAACTGTGATTGTGGTGAATGTATCTTAGACTATTCTTAATGCCTTTATCCTAATTTGAGTATTGCATGTTCAATTGTATGGATTCTTTCTACAGTTTTCATGTATGCTCATATTGTCATAGTTTCCTTAATTGAATGTATTTATAATATTGTTGGAGGAAAATAAAAACTAATTGCTATTGTTTCTTAATAATATTATTGTGCCTATATCCCATTTGAATGTATGAACTAATTATAATTCAAAATGACATTTTTCTTAACTGTATTCAACCTTCTTTAGTTAGCTCCTGATCAGGATATGATTAGTCTGGTTTAGGATTGCATCTTAGAATAGTTGTAAATAACATATTATAGTTTAATTGCATATTTTAATTCATTTGAGAACCTACGATTCTCAGATTCATATTTAGATAGTATATTTAGTTTGGAAAGTAGTCCAATATATTGGTTGGAAATGATACCCCAAATGAGAGTGATTCTAATTGGGATTTTCCATTGGGCATTATCCCTTACCTAATTAACAAGGTCTTTTGGACCCATCAACAAAAATTGTGCTAGAAGGAGGTACATTGACCTAAATGGTTGTTAATAAAGCTCAAATCCATACCCGTTATGTCCTGCTTGTTATCACAACTCAGTCCAGTGATTCTCATCAAACTTTCCTTGAGTACTCTTCATATCCTTAGTCTTACTCTATGAACATGCTTGTTCAAGTTACCACTTAGTGTACTCATTTTCATTTTGAACCTAATTTTTCATCCCCGAGTCTACCTCAGTTCATTGTGCCTGAACTCCATATGATAATCAGATAATATCATGGACCTGTGGACCATTTCCTAACCAGGAAGTGGATTCTATAGACCGTTCAACCTCTCATTGACTATTTTCTATCCCAGAGTTGGGAAAACCTGTAAAGTGAAAACCCTTTCCTCCCCCACTCTTTCACCTACTAGGAGAATCCGACCATTGGAACCCCAAAGTATCATTTACCTCTTACTCCATAGGACTTTTTGGAACTGTCTGATTTCGAGATACAAATTTTCTTGCTCGTTGGTGGTGTTGATTTACCTCCCTCTTCACCTAACTCCCCACCTTTGACACCAAGGGTTGAACTCAAAGAAAATTCAGAAGAGGAATAAAATCCTGAAAGTGGGTTAGAAGGAGAAGAGAAACTACAACCGGTTGTGTACAACCCTCAAATCATGGAAGGAAACAACCAAAACCCCCCATATTATGAAACTTGGTTAGTTCTATATGCAAACGTTGCACCAGGGTAGCTCCATGACATGCCTAAACATCCCAAAAAATTTCTTCCCAAGTTCAACCCAGATAAAAATATTTTGTTGAAGACCATGTTAAGAATTTATTATCGGTAGCAAGGCTTCAGAACGTTCAACATGAAGATGTCGTATGTTGATTGTTCCCACATACGTTTGAGAATAAAGCCTCAAAATGGTTTTTCTCTTTTGAAGAAGCTTCTATTACTAGTCGGAGAACATTTGAGACTATTTTCCTTAAGAAATTCGGGGAAGAAAAAACATCAACTACTTTGGTATTATATCTCTCAATAATTAAAATGGACCCCAAAGAAAAAGTCAAATATTTTAATCAACGCTTGATTACTCTATTGAAGGGAATCCCTTGAGCTTCCAAACCTTTTGAAGATGTCACCATTGAATTTTATACTTCATCCCTACCAATGTCCATGGAGATTTTTGTTAAAAATGTAGATAAAACTACCCTAGAAGCAACTTTTCAGGAATCCCTGAAAATTGAAAATAATATGCTAAGTTTGAAGGGAAACCTCGGGTTAGAATCCTCAAAGGATAAATTTCACACTAAGACTAAAGCCACTACTACCAAGTTTGTAGAAGAAAATAAAGATATTGATTCTATGGACATGTAATCCCTCCAGAGAATTTTCAATAAACAATCCAATGAACTAATTGATTTGAAGAAGCATAGTGGAGAAGGATCTTCTAATAACAATAAATTTTTCAATTTCCAATCTAAGAAGGAAAAGAACACCCCTCGCTTAAACAAAAAAACTCCTTTCTCATTGGATGGGATTAATATGGAATACATTTTCCAAGCTCTACAACATTGGGCCACTGAAAATTTGATTGAATCTAAATATGAAGAAGAATGTGAAAATGAACAAAATGAACAATCCCATGAAACTGATGAATTTCCTAAACAACAATTTAATTCCTTCTCAGGCATATCATATGGAGTGGAATAAGAGGAAGAGATATAGGAAATACATATGTCCCAAAATGTTGTGACCACTATAAGTGCAAGAAATAATACTCCCTCCGATATCCCTGCCCCTTATGAACCTCCTAGAAATTCTCCTCACACTCAAAAGACATTAGATAGTCCTTCTAAAAAAACTATTCCTTCTAATTATATAAAAAAGTTGGAATATGATTTCTTGGAAGACCTAAAAAGAACTAAGGAAAATATGTCTCTCTTCAAATTTATGAAGCTTCCCCATATTCAGGAGAGTTTTAACAGATCTCTACAAGGTAACACTGCCAAAATCTCTAAAGAGATTAATGTGGGGAAAAAGAAAGGGACAAGTAAAACTACCCCATCTGACGATGCCAATGCACCTAAAATAAAGTTGGTTGTAAATGCTTCTCTATCTAGGAAAAGGTCAAGGTATACTAGTCCTCCCTTTTTTATTACTTTTGATATTTTCAATTGAAATGTCCATAATTGTATGGTGGATTCAGGTGCCTCTTCAAATTTAATTCTCCTTAAAGTTTGTGAGAGACTGAACGTCAAGCCTAAAGAATCTGATATTCAAATCATACAGCTTGAGAGGAACCAAGTTAAAGAAATAGGTTAGCTAAAATATTTTTTGATTGGGATGTCCTCCAATCCTAAAATACATCAAAAAATTTAAATTATAGTTGTGGATATACATGATACCTATAGTATTCTCCTAAGAAGAGTTTGGTCTGCTATGATTGAGGGGTATTTTTCCACATATTGGTCACACCTTTGGTTACCCTATAATGGTAAAATCAAT
Source organism: Picea sitchensis (assembly GCA_010110895.2). NCBI lineage: Eukaryota > Viridiplantae > Streptophyta > Pinopsida > Pinales > Pinaceae > Picea > Picea sitchensis. The sequence goes on from SNQJ01S0044895.1 coordinate 38,194, forward strand.
CAAATCAGGTTTGATAGAGAAAGATACATGAAACATTTGGTAATGGACTTGAATGACCCAAATGATCTTGTTATGTTTAATCATTCTGTTCTGGGAAATTATTCCCATCATTCATTTTTTGGGAATTACAGTGATGAGATTTCTTATTATGCAGAATCAAACACATGATCTGAAATCATTTATTGCACTCAGATTGTTGAGCCCCATTGTAACATACCAGATACAACTAATAATGATATTGTATAGTTTAACATAGTATTTAGAGACATATGAGATGTTTTTCCTAACTACACTAACTGCACTAATTTAGAAAGAAAAGAAAATCCTAAGTCCATACATACTCTTAAAAGGGATCCTAATATGTGGAATTTATTTTTTTATGGGTCAAAACCTCTTGAATGTGAAGGTGTTGGCTACATACTAAAGGAACCTGATGGTAAAAAAATCATGATAGCATGTAGGCTTGAATTTCAATGCACAAATAACACTGCTAAGTATGAAGCCCTATTGCAAGGACTAAGAAACGTAATTAAATTGAAAGAAAATAAAATCAAAGTATTTGGTGACTCTAAGGTTGTCATAATGCAGGTAAGGAACACCATACATTGTCTCTCTAGTCACCTCAAACATTGCCAGCAAGAGGTAAGGAAATTGGTTAAGTCTTTTGATGCATTCAACATTAGTCCTATTCATCGCTCTTTGAATTATGATGTCGATTTATTAGATAATGTGCCCTCTAGGATTATTCCTTCTGAAAATTATTTCTTGACACCTTTTCTGTGGAATTTATCTACAGACCTTCGATACCTAATAATGTGACAAACTAGAGAGTTTTTTATGATGACCAATAGATTATAAGTTTTCTACACCTTGAATGTACCTTCAAAGACTCCATAATTGGTGAATATCGCATGATAGAAAAATGAATGCAGATGTTCCTGGCTTGATTGATCAGTCAACAGAGAAAAATAGAATCAATCCGATAAATAATATCCCTAAAAGTGTGGTAAGGTTGTAAAATCTCTATGATATTTAGGATAAGTTTAAGAAGGTAATGAATTGTAAGACAAACAAATCATCAATGAAATTTGAAGTGATAAATATGGGAACAAATAACACACCTCAAAACATCAACCTTGGAAAGAATTGTTCCTATGAAGAAAGACAAACCTTCATAAACTTGTTCAAGGAATACAAAGACATTTTTTTCTGGACATATGATGATCTAAATACCTACTATAAAAATATCATTCAACATGTTATCCCTATGAAGTTACAAACTAATCCTTTTCAGGAAAAAATGAGGAAATTGCTCCCAATCTTAGAAACACAAGTAAAAGAAGATAATATTCCCAGTCAAGCATACTCAACAAATCTCAAACCTTGTACCTATAAGGAATAAAACTAGAGACATAAGACTTTGTGTTGACTTCATAAATTTGAATAAATCTTCATAGAAATATAATTATACTATGCCTCCCATGGAACAAATCCTTCAATGTGTATCTAGGTCTCGGATGCTTTCCTTGTTAGATGGATTTTATGGTTATAACCAAGTTTTAGTTACCTGAGATGATGAATGAAAAACTGCATTCCGAACTAAATGGGGAACTTATTCTTACAAGAAAAATCCATTTGGATTAATTAATGCAGGGGAAACTTTCCAAAGACCCATGGAGATAAATTTTATAGGACTAATTGGTGATTGTGTGGTAGTATACCTGGATGATTTCACAGTATTATCCAAGGACATCATCGATCATATTATTCATCTGAGGAATTTTTTCAACAAATGTACTATATATGGAATATCACTTAATCCCCCAAAATATGTATTTTCTATTGATGAAGGCATGATATTGGGATTCATTGTATCTAAAGAAAGCATGATGATTGAACATAAAAGGACTAAATCCATTTCTAGAATACCTCCTCCCCATAATAATAAGTCTATGCAATCCTTCCTAGGAAAATTAAATTTTGTGAGGAGATTCATTCCCAATTTTGTTGAAACTGTTAAACCCCACCAAGACATGATCAAGAAATATGTAGAGTTTAAATGGGGACCTAAATATAATGTTGGATTTGAGAAAATCAAAGAAGAAATAACTCAGGCTCTGACACTGATGAGTCTTGATTTCAGAAGAGACTTCATGCTATACACATTCGCCTCCAATATTGCATTTGTTGTTATCTTGATATAAAAGGATCAAGAAGGAAATGAATAACCCATCGATTTTATGAGTTATTGGTTTCAAGGAGAAGAATTAGATTATCTCGAAGTAGATAAACAAGATTACACTATTTTTAAGGTGTTCCAACACTTTAGACCCTACCTAATTAAATCAAAAACCAAGGTAATTGTCCCCTACCCAGCTGTGAGAAATCTCTTAGTAAAGAAAGATCTGGGAGAAAAAAGAGTGAATTGGATAACAACCCTTCAAGAATATGACCTTGAAATCAGACCCACTAAAATTTTCAAGGGGCAAGGGCTATGAAAACTAGTAGCGGAGTCAACACATGAAAAGGAAGAGGAAGATGAACTTTATCAAGATCAAAATATATTTGAAAGGGAGGTTTTTTATATCCCTGTCACTAGTGACCAGTGGTATTATGAGATGAAATACTATCTAACCCACTGTACTGCTCCACAGTTTTTGGATCCAAAGAAGAAGATATATCTTAGACTTAAGTCCACACAATACCAGCTCATCTAGAGAATGATATGCATAAAGAATTATGATTGTGTTTACTTGAGATGTCTTTAAAGAGAGGACACTGACAAGGTCCTATTTGAACTTCATGACAGGCCTGTTGGAGAAAATTTTGTAAGTGATAATACAACTCATAAAATACTTAGAGAAGGCTATTATTTTCCTACCCTTTTCAAAGAATCCCATTCATATGCCCGAAAATGCCAAGAATGTCATAAATTAGTTGGAAGATAAAAAATACTTGTTTTCTCTCTTCAACCAATTATTATTAAACACCCATTCCAACAATGGGGTTTGGATGTGATAGGGGAAATTAATCCCAATTCCTCTAAATTGCATAAGTACATCATAATTCCAACAAAATATTTCACCAAGTGGACTGAAGCAATCCCATTGAAGACTTTCAATGAAATCCAGGTGACACATTTCCTTGAATCTCAGATCATTACCAGATTTGGTGTCCCTGAATCTTTGGGTTTTGATAATGCTAAAATTTTATCCTCTTTGAGATTAATTGAATATGCTCTGGAATGAAACATAAAAATTAAGTATTTAGCTAATTATTATCCACAAGGGAATGGGATAGTAGAAACACCAAATAAGAATATAATCAAGATTCTAAAAAGAAATGTTAATGATCACCAAAGAAACTAGAATTTATCCCTCCCTAATGGTCTATGGGTTTATAGGGTGACACCTAAATCCTCTATTGGAAATTATCCTTTTTTTATGGTCTACGAACAAGAAGCAACTTTTCCTACACATACCTTCTTACCTTCATTAAAACTTTCCCAATCTGTTCAATATAAAGAGTTCCTAGTAATGCAATAGAGGTTAAATATGCTTCTGAAACTTGAAGGATACATGGAAAAGGACAAAAAGAACCTAATTCAATATAAAGAAGTAATCAAGAGATGGTTTGATAAATCATCTATGGGAAACAAATATTTTCAAGAACGTGATCTTGTCCTCAAATGGGATAAGACAAATGAGATTAAAGGGAAGCATACAAAATTCCAGAAACTTTGGCTAGGTCTGCTACAAATCCATAAGAAAATTGGACCAAGAACTTTTAAACTCAAGACATTGGAGGGAGACAAGGATGAGCTCTATGTCAATGGAAAACTGCTTAAACGATACTTCTCCTAATCACCCCCAGGTGATGCATTTTTGTACATAATAGGTTCTCTTTTATTTTTTATAAATATTTTCAGAATAAAAATTCATTTTTCCATACTGTATTTGCTTTACTTCTGTAATAAATGCTCTACTAACTTGTTTCAAATTTGGCTTATTGTGGGTTATGTTACAATATAAGCACTCAATTGGCATGGGAACAACTATTCGGGTGACTTGGTGATGATGAAACACCTTTCATTTGGTATAAAAAAAAACAGGATATAACTTATGGCTACATTTTCTAGAAAGATTTCATGATACTATGTTATCAGATAAGAACCAGATTATAAGGAAAATAGATTTAAACGCTTAAATTGACAGGAGATATATTATCTGTGTGATCATTCTCACTTTTGGCTCACTAGTTCCTAAACAATAAAATACACTAGCTACAGATGTCCTCTGAACAATTCATGTGAGATTTCCTTATTCCATAATCTACTAAATCAACGAAAATTTGTTTGGAAATGACCCATGAAGTTGAAGTATAGACTAAGACCTACATATCAAAGCAATTCTTGTATCACCCTGCTTCCCAAACACCCATTATGAAAAAATGCTACATATATTACAAATCTAACGGGTGAAATATACATATTAAACAAATTGGAAGTTCAAAGCACTAATAGTTGTGTGGTAAGTAAAAGTAAACATGTCGGGGACTCTATGGTACTCTCTGGTAATGAAGCAATGCCGAAAGAAAAGAGATGAGGAACACATATCAGTCTATAAAAAGTCAAGAACATGTTTCTGTGGTGTCTCTCTCCTCTTAGATTTCTAAAATGAGTAAAGCATAGTCATCCCTAAATTACCTCACAATTATTATCATGAAGATCATCATAGCTATTACTACATTTTTATCTTTTAGAAAGAGCAAGTGTTGTGGGGTCCATAGTACATATCAATATGTTAAATTTTCAAAAATTATATAGTTAAGGATACATGGTATAAAGGTCCATATGAAACATATATAATGGGTTCTCCTAGCAAGTCCATTTTTTGTGATACACACAACAATCCACTAAAGCTCTCGAGTTTTAGTGGGTACCCATACTACCAAAATTTTACAAGGTACTACCCTACTTACCTTAATGGTTGTTCATTTATGTGATTGATGTTTGTATGGAGTTTCCAAAGTGATTTTGATGCAAATTTTGTTAAAAATACTCAAATACATCATAACATACCCTTTCTTCTTGTCTCCACCAATCCTAAAACCTTTTTGAAAATGAAAACATCTCTCCACCAATCCTAAAACCTTTTTGAAAATGAAAACATCAACAGGGACGTAGCCCAAAATCAATATTTATGTCACCTCAATCAGATATCATTGACACTTGACCTTCGACTCTCCACTGTTTCTTAAATCTAAAAGTTCCGATGACAATGAATTTACAACATTGTCTTTGAAGAATCACTATGGATGCATGTCCATGGTATGTTATCCTTTTATCCCGACAATGATATTTTTGATGCGGCTAGTCATACCAATTGCATGTCTATCGAAAGGAGATTAGTATTTAAACTTGCACGAGATGAACTTGTTGATTTTAGTGGTAGCATCAGACTTGTATTTCCACATATTCTATGTGTCTATATGAGTGGAAATCATCCAAAGCCTTCTACTCTTGAATTTACTTTAATAATAATTTACTTTAATTAAAGGAATTATTAAAGTAAATTTATTTTATTAATTAATTATGTAATTAGTTAATTGAGGTATTTAAGAAACGTATTAAAAGTACTTAGCATGCAGGACCCAATCTAAATCTCAAGTGAGTGTGAGAAGTAATCTCAACCATATATCACTTTGGATATTAGAAATAGATTATAACTCACGATTATAAAATCAAGTCTAGGGTGAAGGAGAAAGACACTTGACATACACTTCTAAGATTCAAGAAGATATTCTATAGGGAAGGAGAAGGACTTCCATCTAGAGATTAGGTCAAGAAGAAGATATAACATAGGATTATGCAGGTGAGTTTTAGTATGAGGAAGACATAGAAGAGTTTTAGATCGTATGGAAATTTTCGTACAATTTTTCCATACAGATACACAGTTCACAATGTAGATAATTGCGTATATACGCGATTCACAAGAAGGTGAATCGTGTATGCCTCAAAAAGCATGCCAAAACTGGTCGTACATGAGGTCAAACCTTGCCAAGTTAGTCTGCAGTTGTATTTCTCTTAGTGGGCCATTATCCCTATTACATGAGCTCTGATTTTAGCATAATAAAATCATTTTCAGCACTGGTTTTCCCTTAGGGGTTTTTCCAAGGATTTATATCTGAAATGTTTGGTGTTCTTATGTGTTTGATTTGGTTTCCTTGTTTATGCTTTCGTTGCATGTTTAGTTGATTACTAAGCTATGATTTTAGTAGATAAAGTGATATTTTTTTAGCTAATTGTCGGGTGCTAAGAAGAATAAATTTCAACATGGTATTAGAACAAGTGCTCTAAAGGGAAGCCAGATCTCAGACCCATAGCAGATTCATCACCAGTAGAAGGAAATCGAAGGAAAACGTTTTCAGGGAAACATTTGTACTGAAACTGAGCTAAGTTTTTGCAGGTGTACGAAGGCATACATGATTCAAAAAATACACAGTCGCGTACATACACAATTTTTAGTGTGTTGAATCACATATATAGGCTATTTTATTGTTGACAGTTGTTTATATGCCATACAGGTCAGTACAGGGACAACTTTTCAACACCAGGCTATTTCCAGGGAAATTTATCATGTCTTAGGGAGGGAAACATAACCGTTGAGAGTTGAATATAGATTGTATGGAGCATCCAACTTCCGTATTGGAAAGAAACAATGACTTTGGCATTGAAGGAGTATGACCTTTTAGAGTTATTGGATAAAGAAGTTACTCTACCAAAAAATCTGATAGCTTTAGATGCTCAAAACAAGAAGGAGATCAAAGAAGAAAGGGTCCTCCTAGATTGAGTTAAGAATCATCTAATCCCTCACCTAAATGATAAGAAGACGACCAAATATATGTTTTATGACCTGGTAAGTTTATTCCATAGAAAGAACATGAATGGGAATATGGTCTTAAGGAATAAACTTGGATCAGTTCAAATGGATGGATCATATAATGTTACCAACTATCTTATGAGGATCACATAGATACATGATTATCTTGTATCCATAAGGGAGAAAAATGAGGATGAAGATCTAGTGAATGTGGCATTGAATGTTATTCCCAAGTCTTGGGAACCATTTGCTAAGGGATTTTGTGCTCGGGAAAATATCCCATATTGATAGACTTTGGGATGATTGCATCCAAGAAGGGACTCGGGAGGAGTCTAAGAGAGGAAAGAAGGAATATGAAGAGGAGGAGAACCTGACCCTTACTAGTAAGACTAGTAGGGGCAAAGGAAAGGGTTCCAACAAGAAGGGAAACACTAAGGAGTCAACCTCATAGACAATAAATAATGACTTGAGTAAAATCAAGTGCTTCATGTGCCACAAGTTTGGGAATTATGTATCACATTTTCCGGTGAAGAAGAGGTAAGAGAATATGTAAACAACATCAACAAAGATGCAACTAGATGAGCTTGCAACAAAGTTTGAGAATTAATTCTCAATGTTCACATGCCTCTCTAGTAGCACCTACTCAAGGACTACGTGGTACTTGGACAATGGTGCATCTCATCATATGACAGAAGCACATGATCTATTTAGTAGTTTTATGGAGAGAGACTCAAAGATTCATGTGGAGTTTGGTGATGATGTTAGGTATACAGTAAAGGGAGAGGGAATAGTTACATTCCAACTTGAGTCAAGAGGTTCATTCGATTCCCATGATGTGCTTTACATACCAGGTTCGACGAATATTTTTCTTTCAGTCTTAGCTATGGAGGACATGGGTTTTTTCATTACTTTTCAAAGAGGGAAGGTACTTATAATTCCAGAGAAAAATATCCCAGAGAGTGCAATGGTAATTGGGGTTAGAGAAGGCATTTTATATAGGTTGTAGGGAAAGCATGTTCAATATTTGGTACATGAAAATGAAAACCTACGTGTTTTTTGGTACAGGAGGTTGGGACATGTACACTACGAGGCATTTTTTATTATGAGGGGGATTGTTATGGGTCTTCTAGAGTTCAGTATTGTGCAACAACGAGTGTGTAGAGGGTGTGCACTTGAAAATAATTCTAAGGCTAATTTTCCTAGAAGCGAGAGTATATACAAGGGGATATTGGATCTTATTCACTCATATGTGAGTGGATTGATGCCAACAACATCATTACATGGATCATCATACTATGTGACATTTATTGATGATTTTTCTAGGAAAACCTAGATCTTCTTTATAAATACCAAGGATGAGGTATTTAGTTGGTTTTAGGAGTTTAGGGCTCAATTAGATAATCATACAGGTAAGAAGATCAAGGTATTGAGGTCGGATAATGGGGGAGAGTACACCTCCAATAAATTCAAGGATTTTTGCAAGAAGGAAGGGATCAAGAGGGAGATGATAGCATCATACAACCCTCAATAGAATGGGGTTGTAGAGAGAAATAATTGATCCATCATTGGTTATGCCAAGGCTATGATACATGATCGTAATTTTCCCATTTGTTTGTGGGAAGAGGCATGTAATACAATGATGTATGTGCAGAATAAGAGTCCTCACATGATTTTGGGGGAAAATACTTTGAAGGAGGAAATATCAAGGGTGAAGCCAGAGATAAGACATTTGAGGATATTTGGTTGGCTAGTTTACACCCATGTTCCTATGGAGAAAAGGATTAAGATGGATCCTTTAGGACTGAAAGTTATATTTGTGGGGTTTAGCGAGACCTAAAAGGCTTACAAGATATACATTCCAGTGCATAGGAAGACATTTGTGATTAGAGATGTGAAGTTTGAGGAAAACTTAGCATCTAGGAGTACTCAAGAGTCATCAACAGTGAAAAAGGACGAGGAGCAATAAGATCTGAAGGATGATCAACATTCAATAGTTCATACTTCAGGTCGGGAGGAGGCATTAGCCCCTTCCAGTTCTTTTAGGAGACCGAGGTGGCTACTACAGACATTGAGGGATGTTGGTGAGGACCCTATGAGTGTGGTTAGAGAGTGAAAGCCTATGAATAAGTTTCTAAACTATATGGTGCTTATGATTAGAATCATTGATGTTGATCCTTCCAGTTTTGTTGACGGGCGAAATTGACCGCTCGTCAACTGGAGGGGTGGATCCGGTCCGGGATTGTCTAAATAACCCAAGCCGTTTGGATTAATCCACTCCGATGGGCTTAGCGGCTACGTTGGCCGATCTAAGTCCTAGGGAAGTAAAAACAACTGTCTAAAGAAACTAACTAAGTCAAAAACAGTTGTTGCAAACTATATACAAACCTAATATATATATATATAGAGAGAGAGAGAGAGAGTTTTCTAATTAATAGAATAATAATTCTACGTATTAAATATACAATGCCTAGATATATTTATATTTCTATTATATGTACAGTATTTACAAAATACAAATTTTGATCGAAATCTATAAAATCATATGTGAATTGTCTTATGACAACGAAGCTATTATTTTTTATTTTTATAACTTTTATGAAAAAGAAATAAAATGACAGCTATCTAAACTAAGCAATAAAATAACAATCCTAACTGTAAATCTAAACTATAGAAATGAACAGTGATACGTGTTCAGATTACAAGAAATTTATATATTAACTAAACTAATTAAATAGCACTAACAGACTGACATGTAGTAGCGTTTCCTATTTGTCCTGTGCACAGTACTCAATTTAGCTGTTTGATGGGGGAAACCCGCACCAGATTTTCCAAAAGCTTCTCGTAAATAGGAAGCAGTGACGCTTGAACACGAACGACAGAACAAACAAGACATATAGTAAAAACAATTTATAATTTAACAAATAATCATATTAGGATAAATCTGAGTATGAAAATTTGTGTATTAYTGTTTATTGAATGAAGAAGATCAACCTTCTAATCATCAAATGTAAACATATTTATTGTTGTGTATAAAATGGGAGACATCAAATATGGAGACTGTTTATATCAAATCACATCAACCTGTAAMAAATTTTGATATCTAAAGTAGTCAATAATTCGATTACAAATTGAAATGAACAAAACTTGAAATAAAAGTATGATATATTGAAAGCTAAAGCCGTTACAAAACATCCACTTTCATTCTAGTCTGAATCGTCAATCCATAGTCTCTGTCTCCAAGCAGCGATGGTTTGTTTACAAAAAATAATACATATATAAAGGCCACGGGATGAAAACATTCATGTGGAAATTATCAAAGTTGTTGAAAAATTATGGGAATACAATCTCCCAAATTCCTGTTCCTATCTAAAACTAACAGCCCAATCCAAAACTATGCAAAGAAAAAGCATGTTCCAAGATGCCACAGTCGATCCAATCTCCCTTTAAAATTCATGTGTACCTGTCAATGCACAAGAATACATGATATTAGATTGCATGTTCATTGTAAAATCAACAAATTCGAATTTTGATAACTAGCTAACAGAATCTCACGATTCTGTAGCTAGTTATTATTATCAATAGAATCGTGTTTTATTCATTCAATCAAAACAGAAATGGATGTGATTTGAGCCAACAAATCCTTTATTCTAATTCAAAACAAACAATATCATTTTAAAATCAAGCTTGAAATACCATACCTCGATTTCAGGGATTCGATTTGATCAAGCTATTTTCGAATTGGTAATGGCAGTGGTTGCCTCCACATTTTAAAGACAACAGAGCCTGTGGACAAACTGCTTGAAAATATTTGGATTGATCAAGGGTTCATAGAAGGCTGAGGCAAGTCTGGATGGGTGAGAGGGGTTCTGAGGCACAGGCCTGGAGAAGCCACAAATGTTTCAACACTTGCAACCAGATCAAAACGCACCTTTCAGCCACAGAGAAAATCTGATATTTGACCTCTAAAAGACCAGCTATATCTCTTTAATGACCCAATTTCTGAGGAAACCGCCCATACTAAAGGTAAAAGGGGTCATTTCGGTTCTGGGTTTTCAAGGGTTTGATCCAATGCAAAACCGTTTTCCTAGAAGCGCTCACGCAAAAACGTGTCTCTGGGAGACAATTACGGGGTTAGCCTAAGAAGTCTTCTCTGACATTATCAAACAACAACAAAGTTTGGGCACCATTGGGATTGATTCACACTACAGGATCCATAGCTAATAGCACAAGATCAATAGGGAAATCAGCGAGGGGGTTTGACAGGGTAGACACAAAACCACTTTCCCACAACTTCCCCAAAACAAGCAAAGGCAACCTGAAATGCAAGACAGAGCGTTAATGCTTATGCATGTGAGGGTGGTGGAGTAAATTGAAACCATGCAAAACTATCATGTCAGCTGTATAATCATCGACGCCTTGGAAAAATGTTTGATTCAAATCACAACAGTGCATATCCAAAAATATTTTAACCAAATGAAATATCAAATAACCATTTGAAAACCATGGTGTTCATAACCAAAAATCGATCCGAATGTTAAATAAACAATGTCATTTGCAAGTTTTAAAAGAAACCAATATGTCGAATATTGCCCCAACGATTTGATCAAAGACACCAAAATATCAAATAACCATTGCATCAAC
>SNQJ01S0044895.1:59298-72895 GCA_010110895.2 Picea sitchensis
AATATCGTAGGGATGTTTCCTACCCTTTTACACTAGATCTTCAGAAACTGACATCATTTGAGGTAGATCATCGACGATTTGTTCTTATCACAATCTAATGAACTAGATCGACTAATCACCAAAAGAAAACACCATGGATTGTTAAAATTTAATCCTTCGTAAATAAAGCCTTCGTGGAAATAATTATGTGAAGATAAAAGGAAATATCTGCCATTTATTGCATAAAGGGTGATAACATAAATCCTAAAAAAATCAACACTGCAACTTACACATTGTCGTGCTTTTCGATACAAATATTAATGAAAACACATTGTCGTTGGGAAATATTCTTACAATACCTACCTACTAAGTGAATGATTTTTACAATCTCCAATGATGGCGTGATCGGAGAACAGTTGAGTATTCTCTCGATCAATTATACCCCAATAATGATGCCAATGGAAAATGTTTTCCCTCCTTAATCTATCCCTTCCACTAAGTGCTAATGGTAATTAAAAATGGATCACCTCTACAAAATTTAATGAAGAATTGTATGACTCTGACCAAGTCATAGTTGTAACCTAACTTCTATTAATTGCACAAGGTTTGAGGTAAATCGAAAATATACTAACCTTGTTAATGCACAATTGACATAACTCTAGCTGTAAAATGGCTAAGAACATAAATTCCATTACTGTAAAGAAGCTGGGTAAATTATGTTGTGAGTTTGTCTTCTTTGGATAATAGGTATGTATTCAATGAGCTTAGAAATTACTCTTATCCAAAACAAATCCAAATCTGAAGTAACTTTATTTTCAATGACAATAATCCAGGTTGAAAATGTCCAATATGTAGACCCGAAAAGAAAATAACCAGGCAACTGTCGATCCTACCCCTATCCCAGGAACATATTCTTTCAACATTACATATACGAATAACCATGATGGGATGGAGCATTATGAAAAATACCATGATATATACAACATGTTCCATAATGATAATTATTCCTTCGATGATGAGGACATTGACGAATACAAGGATATCAAGAAAATAAGTATACACATTGTAGCATCTCGCCCAACTCTTTTCCCCTACAATGATGTTGGAAGGTGGTGTTTTACTCAGATGCAAAAAGAAACAACAATAATAGTCAATGCTTCTAGTGTTTCGATCATGTCTCTCCTTGAAGAAGTCATTAGGATCCAATAAAAAACCCCAAAACCCTATGTTTCATTGGATGAATCATTCCTAGACAAGTTTAGAGTCGATCACGAGGACTTCAAATCCCTAATGGAGATTTGGTTCAAATAAGAAGAATGGTTGGTGAAAAAAAAAAAAAAGATATATTATTTCTCACTACTTAAATGATCCATACATAATCCTAAATGTGATGATATGGAGATGCTACAGTGAGGGAACCAACACCCATTTAAATATCAAATGGTTTATGATGGCCTATACAATAGTCAATACTAAAAAAACATTAAATTGGGCCAGCATATCATTCAACTCATCAACTCGAGCTTAGGAGGCTAAAGATATGGAAATTCTCGGCTTCTACATGATAGCTTATATCATATATGCAATTTGTGTAGTGTATGTATTTATTGCTTTCAGTTGGAATTGGAACCCAATCCAACCCCCAATTCATTTATATTGATATCAATCATGGGGAATGAAATTAAAAAATTATCTCTATGATATCTGTGATTATTTACTGGCTCCCCTACACAAAGCCCTGTTTGGGTTTCACCCTCACCAAATATCTCCTGGAGCCATCAAATATTTACAAGAGGTAGGAGATTGGTACATTAATAAATACTACACCTATGCCAGGATATATGGAGCTACACGACCATCTCATTTGCTTCCAAAATATGTACCTGATAAGTTGTTGGCCAAGGATGTAGCGTATCATACATTCGATAAAGGAGTCACCACATACCTATCAAAGAAAAATAAAAGATATCGACCATTTTTTTCTATTCACATAGGTCAATACTCTCTAGTAAATAAAAGACATGTTGAGAAGGGAGCAGAAAATATAAAAGAAATGCGTCTATGCATTGGAGATAAGAAGGGATATGATCCCCAAAATGTGGTATATGACCACATAAAATCTATCAAGATAGCACATCAAATAACCCATGATGTTAGATATGCATAGGATAACTTACGAGGAGAATTGAATTTTGAAGAAGTATTAAATAGGCTCCCTAATGAGTTAACCAGAGAACTAATTCACAAGGAAGAAGATGCAAACATATTTCTAAGGAGAGAATAGTTCAAAGAATTGCTTCAACAAGATAAAGAGAAACATGAAGCTAAAGAACTAGAAAGTAAGTAGAAGGATTCAACATTAGCTAGAAGGGTATATGAAGATGAAGAGAGGTACCAGCAAAGGAAGAAAGTTGAAGCTGAGAAGAAACAACCTGAAATAAACAAAGGAAAAAATAAAATTTCATACAAAAATGGAGAGGTGATAGGTAACCCACAATCATAGACCAAAACTCAAGTGGATAAAGATATTGATATGAAGAAGAAGGAATATTAAGAACAATCCCTTATGAATTCTCAAAATAATGAAGAAAAGGGTCAGGTTGGTGAATCCCATTAGAGAGAACCTAAGAAAGTAGACATAGTTGTAGTGATGAACCTTGATACTAGTATGGTCACAATTCTACTAGAGCAGGTCACTCCACTAACAACCATTCCATATAGTCTTTGTTGGAAAATTGGTTTGGAAAGTTGGTTTCCATTGATGTCAACCCTTGGAGAGTGACCTTGGATATTGATGTCAACCCTTGGAGAGTGACCTTGGAGATTGATGTCAACCCTTAGAGATTGATGTAAACCCTTGGAGATGTCCAGAGATGTTGGAAAAATGATTGACACTTGTATGATCGAGATTGCTGGTGAGTTAGTTAGGTGAATTTGATGTAGTCTACATGTAGCCTCGAAGGTTTGGTTATGGGACCCGAAGTTTATTAAGGAATATGGACATGAAGGATAGTAAAATTGCAGGTAAAATTATCATAGATGGATAGTACTCGTCGTGCCATTTCTGGTGATATGTGGAATTCCACGTGGTTCCTCAAATTTAGGGAGATATGGACTTGTAAAGTTGGAAGCCCCAAACAATGGCCAAGAATCCCTAGTTGGTCACAAGTCTTAGTGAAAGGGCAAAGTGGTTGCAACAAGAAACCCCTAAAATAAGGAAATAGGTTATCTAGCACAAGTATAAATACACCTCAAGAGTCTCCCATTTATACACACACACTTAAATTGAATATATATCATATGAGTGTTATGGTCTATCTTTTGGTAAATCTATTAGTGAATCTGAGGTTGAAGTGGCGACATTTTTCTGAGGTAGGGAAGGTCTAAAGGGACAAAAGTTTTGGAGTTGTAGAAAACTGGAAACCCTAGTTTTTTGAGGTTGTACATAGGCTACAAGAGGACATGTAACATACATACATAGGATGCAAGAGGACAAGTCACATACATACATAGTCCACTAGAGGATAGGTCATGTATCTAAATAAAAGTTTGAAAAAGAAGGTATGGTTGAGTTGTCGAAAGGTTTGATGGTACAAAGAAAAGTTAGAGATGGTATGCTTAAGGTATTCATGAGTAAATATATGTCATTTATGCATTTTTTTGAGTTTTGTATCTTGGATGATATGGCACATGCTTAGGGCATGTCTTGGATGCCCTTGATGGTACATGATTGCATATGGCTGAGGTGACATTGTTACATGCTTGAGACATACTCTTGGTACTTGGTATATGGTTGTTATGGTTCATTGTTAGGGGCACATATTTATTATATTGGCATATACATGAGGCTTATCTTATCGTACATGTCATGAATGAGAGTGATATGGTATATGGTTGAGACACATTTCATGGTATATGGTATATGGTATATGGTACATGTATTGATGTACATTGTTGATGTACATGGTTGATATATGGTACAGTACATGATTGGTACTTGGTACACATATGGTACAGCTTGAGGTGCATGGTTGATGCAGGGTTTGGTACAGGTTGAGGTGTATGGCTGATTCATGGTTTGGTACAAGTGTGGGTGCATGGTTGATGCACTTGTTTTGGTACAGGTTGTGGTACATGCTTGATGCTTGGTATGGTTTGGTACATGCTTTGGTACATGGTTGAGACACATATCCTGTGATGGTATGTTGGTTATCTTGGTACATTCTTGTTAGAGGCATCTGTTGGTGATACTAGACATATTTTTGAGATGTTTCCTTGGTATATGATCCATGTGATAGGATTTGGTTGAGTATCGATGATAGTGACAGGTTGTATATAGTGATAGGTTGACAGGTTACAGGTTGATGTGACAGTGGCAGTGACAGTGGAAGTGATTGTGGTAGTGACAATTGGTCTACACTTATACCTTAGGGTGGTAGGATGGGGAAAGGAAAGAGATTTGTAGCTTCCTTATGGTTGGACTCAAATAATTAGGTAGTTGGAGCTTCCTTCAAGTTGGAGCCTAAGAACTGGGTGGTTGTATCCACCTTCTGGTTAGAGCCAGAGAACCTAGGGTTTTGTATCCTCCTTTTGGCTAGAGCCAGAGAATCCAGGGAGTTGTAACTTCCTTTAGTTTGTATCCTATAAATAGGGGGTTGGATCCTCCTTCTAGTTGTAGCTGGAGAATTTGGAAGTTTTTTCTTCCTATGAAAAGCATTTTGTGGTTTTCACCTATTTGGGTTTCCATGTAAATATTGGTGTATTATTTTCTTGATGTGATGTTGGTCATGTTTACATTATTATGATATATATATTGTGGATGAATTCATAGATGATACATTAATGATATATTGTTGAGTATTGTTGTTAAAGAGAAACAATATATATTTTGGTTAAAACTGTTATAAAGTGCTCATACTGATTCACCCCCCCCCTGCTCAATATTCCCACAATTGGTATAAGATCCAGTTCCTTCAGGAAACAATTTAACCACTGGAAGGATCTCATGGAATATGCTAAGAATGGAGTACCAATGTTTTATATGAATGGAGTACAATTGTTCAGTATGAATGGAGTACCAATGTTCAATTGTCAATATGGTTTTGACTATGAGTTATGGATAAGAAGGAAGAAAGTATTTTTATATGCACAGGGATATGATGTTTGGCATTCAGTTATTACATGATATAATTCTACACAAAAACCAAAGACTTCATCCAAGAAGGAAATGGAAAGGAACAACAAAATAATAATGGATTTCATCTTGGAAGGATTTCCTGATTTAGTAAAGGACAAAGTGGGAAAATGTTCATTAGCTAAAGAACTTTGGGATAAGATATATAATATCTATTCTTCTTCCATCACAGAGTCAGATATTTCTAAAAGGGATACATGTGTATATCATGAAGAGAGATGCTCATCATTTCAGACCATTTCAGAAGAGGAAGAGTACGAAGAGGCAAAAGTTGATTACATAGAACAATTAATTAGTGAAATTGAATATCTATGGATTGAAAGAAAAGAAAACAAGTCTCCACGTCCATGACTAAAGAATATATAAGAATCTCAGAATGCCAATTCCAAAGAAATCGAGAAGATGATCATGATGTTAAAGGGCCATCTAGAAGAATATGGAAAGAATGAAGAAACTATGGAGGATCAAAAGTAGTGTTTGGAAATAAAAATAGAAGCATAGAAGGAAGAATCAGAAAAGAGAGAGAATATATTGACAGATCATATTAACGAAAGAAATGATGACTTAAATCATCTTGAAGTAGAATTTGGTCAAGAAGAGAAAAGACTTGAAAAATAAATCATCTCCCTGAATATCCAACTTGAAGAATCAAAGAGGATAGAAGAAGTCATGAAGATTTAGATGATGAAGAAAGAAGAAGATGTTGAGAAGCTTGAAGAAGAAGTTGTCACATTGAGAAGTAAAATCTTCAATCTCAATAAGAACGTTGAAAATGAAAAAAAATCAACATCAACAGTAGATAATGAAGAGAAGAATTTTAGGTTGCCAGAAAATAAGAATGGATAAAAGAGTAAGAGTTATGAAGAAGTAATCAAAGGAAGGAATCATGGTTAGTAAGAATCAAAGAAGAATTAGTATAATAGAGATACATCATCAACAATACCCACCACATTGAAGCAACAAATAAGCTTCAACCATGATGAAGAGATCCATAGAAGAGATGATCATGATTAGCCAAGGTAGGAATTTAGAAGGACTACACAACAAAGAAGATCATCCACTCCCAGGTATGTAAATTTATTTTATGGTCATTTTTTTATTGTACTAACTTAGGACATAAGGTTGCATATTTTAGGGCTTATGAAATAAATGTTCAAACAAGAGAAGATTATGTGGACCCACATGACATTGAATGTTACAAGTGCCATAAATATGGACACATAGCCCATGATTGTAGAAGCATGATGGATACTTCTTTGAGAAAGAACAATGATATTATATATAAGAAGTTTTGGAAAAGAAAACAAGAATAGGTAAAGGAAGATTAGATGAATGAACGACATCCAAAAGTCATACTCTTAATATTGGAAATAGTACGAGATGAAGAAAAATCTACAGAAAAAAAGGAAGATATCAGATACAGAAAGGTTTGGAGAAGAAATTAAAAACAAGAAGAAAAAATGAATAAAGAACAAGTGAATAAAGAACATGTCACATATATCAAAAAATTTGTAGTAGCACAAGAAAGAAAAGAAGAGAAGGTGAATAAAGAACAGGTTCCAGAGATTGTACTTTCATAATTGTAGTACAAGATAAATCCATAGAAAGAAAGAAATAATTCAGAGCTCAAAGAGATGATGAGACTACACATGAAGAGGAAGATTACTTTTCATCATGGAGGGTATTTTTCTAAGCCACCCGGCTTGGATATTCCCAGGTAATAAGTGTGTTTAATAGGGGGAATCCATGCAGTAGAAACTACAGATTAGAGAACCATCTTTCAAGCAGTATAAAGTGTTTACAGAGATAGATTCAAAGCAATTAAATAGTAGAAGTACAAAGTAACAGATTGATCGGTCGAGAAGAAGTGTTCCCACACAACCATATAGTACAATGATAGATGGGTCAACATTGTGGATAGTTGAGTAGTAGGCTCATGAACAGTTTGTGACATATGGAAGCATATTTACAATTAGAATCAGTATAATCAGTCGGAATCAGTTGGTCACAGAAAGACAAGCAATGAAAGGCACAACAAAACAAGTAGAGAGAAACCATCATAAGAAGATATGTCATCATAAGGAAATTGTTGAACAATATGGTCAAGTAAACATGACAACTAAATGAAGAAATCAAGTTTTGAATTCTTTATATATATGTCAATGAAATTCAAGAGGAAGCACCAATGGAAAATAAAAAATACTAGAATAGAGGAAAGGAAACATATACATGTATCCCTACATTGATCTACATCTTAAAGAAAAGTCAAGGAAAGAAAAATCATCAGAGAGAGAGATCCAGATAGGAAAATTAGTAGCATACATACATGGAGACATGCCCACAGGGTGAGATATTCATTTTTCCCACGATTGGTTAGATAAGGTACAGTATCAGGAGAAGACATATTGACGGGGTGAGTTGACCTTTCGTCAAATATGAAGAGAAAGAATAGAGGCATGAAGACATGGGAAGAAACCCCAAGGGGATATACCATTTTCCATTGATGTCAAAGGGGGAGAGATAGAACCATTGATGACGAGCGAAGATCGGAGGGGTATAAAGAGCATGGGTATTTACATGTCTAAGTGTTTCCATCAATGTTGGTGTTGTCATCAATGCCAAAGGGGAAGAATGTTGGACAATTGGTTTGGACAATTGGTTGTCATTGATGCAACCCTTAGAGATTGATGTCAACCCTTGGAGAGGTCCAGATATGTTGGATAGTTGATTGACACGTGTATGATCGATATTGATTGTGAGTTAGTTGGGTATATTTTATGTAGTCTACATGTAGCCCCAGAGATGTGGTTATGGGAACCGAAGTTGATTAAGGAATATGGACATGAAGGGCAATGAAATTGCAGGTAAAATTATCATATATGAATAGTACTCGTCATGCCATTTATAGTTATATGTGGAACACCACGTGGATCCTCATAGTTATGGAGATATGGACTTGTAAAGTTGGAAGCCCCGAAGAGTGGCCAATAATCCCTAGTTGGTCACAAGTCTTGGTGAAAGGGTAAAGTGGTTGTAACAAGATACCCCTAAAATAAGAAAATAGGTTACCTAGCACAAGTCTAAATACACCTCAAGAATCTCTCATTTATACACACACACTTACATTGAATATCTATCTTATGAGTGTTATGGTCTATCTTTTGGTAAATCTATTAGTAAATCTGAGGTTGAATTGGCAACATATTTCTGAGGCAACGAAGGTTTGAAAGGATGAAAGTTTCGAAGTTGCAAAAAACTGGAAACCCTAGTTTTATTAGGTTGCATGGAGGATGCAAGAGGACAGGTCACTTACATATGCATAATGCAAGAGGACAGGTTGTGTACATACGCAGGATGCTAGAGGACATGTCGTGTATATGAATAAAAGTTTGAAAAAGAAAGTACAGTTGAGTTGCGGCAAGGTCTGATGGTAGAGAGTCATCTAAGATAGTATGCTTCAATTCTTCATGAGTAAAGTTATGCCATCTATGCATTTTTTTAGGCTTGTATCTTGGATGATATGGCACATGCTTAGGGAATGTCTTGGAGGCCCATGGTGGTACATGATTGCATATGGTTGAGGTGACATTGTTACATGTTTGAGACATACTCTTGGTACTTGGTATATGGTTGTTATGGTTAATTGTTAGAGGCACGTATTTGTGATATTGGCATATACATGAGGTTTATCTTATGGTACATGGAATGGATGAGAGTGATATGGTATATGGTTGAGACATGTTTCATGGTATATGGTATATGGTATGTGGTACAATGTATGGTACATGTGTTGATGTACATCGTTGATACATGGTATGGTACATGTGTTGATGTACATCGTTGATACATAGTATGGTACATGATTGGTACTTGGTATACGTATGGTACGGGTTGAGGTGCATGTTTGATGCAAGGTTTGGTACAGTTTGAGGTGCATGGTTGATGCACAATTTGGTACATGTGTGGTTTCATGGCTGATACACTTGTTGTGGTACAGGTTGTGGTACACAGTTGGTGCTTGGTATGATTTGGTATATGGTTGAGACACATACTCTTTGATGGTATGTTGGTGATATTGGTACATGCTTGGTAGATGCATGTGTTTGCG
The DNA here is from genome assembly GCA_010110895.2 of Picea sitchensis. Classification (NCBI taxonomy): domain Eukaryota; kingdom Viridiplantae; phylum Streptophyta; class Pinopsida; order Pinales; family Pinaceae; genus Picea; species Picea sitchensis. The sequence continues at coordinate 68,580 of SNQJ01S0044895.1, forward strand.
ATACTAGACATCTAGTTGAGCGGTGTCCTTGGTATATGATCCATGTGAGAGGACCTGGTTGAGTATCGGTGATAGTGACAGGTTTGATAGGTTGACAGTGACAACTTGGATATAGTGACAGATTGACAAGTTACAGGATGATGTGATAGTGGCAGTAATAATGATAGTGGAAGTGACACTGGCAGTGACAGTGGTAGTGATTGTGGTAGTGACAACTAGTCTACACTTACACTTTAGGGAAGAGGGACGGGCCAAGGAAAGGGGGTTGTAGCCTCCTTCAGGTTGGAGTTGGAGAATCAAGGAGTTGGAGCTTCCTTTAAGTTGGAGCCTGAGAACTAGGTGGTTGTAGCCACCTTCTGGTTGGAGCCAGAGAACCCAGGGGGTTGTAGCCTCCTTCTGGTTGGAGCTAGAGAATTTAGGGAGTTGTATATTCCTTTAGGTTGGACCCTGTAAATAGGGGGTTGTATCCTCCTTCCAATTGCAACTGAAGAATTTGGAAGTTGTTGCTTCCTATGAATCAATTATTGATGTATATAAGAAAGAATTATGTGGTTTTCTCTCATTTGGGTTTCCACGTAAATATTAGTGTATTATCTTCATGATGTGATGTTGATGTGATGTTTCTTATGTTTACATGATTATGATATATATATATATATATATATATATAGTGGATGCATTCATAGATGATACATTGATGATATACTGTTGAACATTGTTGTTAAAGTGAAAGAATATATTTTGTTGTTAAAAGTGAGATAAAGTGCTCATATTGATTCACCACCCCCCCCTCTCATTATTCCAACAATATTTCACTTTCATCACTAGGATTGGGAATTGAATGTGAAATTGTAGTAGTTGAAGAGTATTACTATAGTCACAAGACTAAATCCATTGAAGAAAGAGTTTCCAAAAGGAAAAGAGGAGGAGCAATCCAATCCAAAGTAGAAAGAAGTGTTAGATGTAAAGTAGGCCCATATACTAAGGAAAATGTCATTCAAACAACATCAATGAACAGTGCCTTCATTGGGGAAAATTCTATGTCAATTCATGAAATGGCCAAAAAACTGGATATGTCTAAATCAAGAATAGAAAAACTAGAAACTTCCATGAATACTATTAGGGACACCTTAGCCAATGAATTTAAGAAGGAATCCATGGAAAAATAATGTGTCCACATAGAAGAGATGTAGAGGCAACTTCAGCTCCAAGAAAAAGAACTAAGTGAATATTTTGAGAAAAGGGTCATCCTTAACCAAAATATGCACCAAGAGGAGATAAAGAAACTTAAATTCACACATGCTCAGGAAATAACGAGGCTCAAATAAAAACTATTTGAGATCAGTAAATATATTGAAAATATTGAAGAACAAGTTTAGATATTGCAAAAAGAAAACCATCTCATGGAGAAGACTCTAGAAGAAAGAAATAAAAAAAAAATAGTCCCAGATATAATCAAAGAAGAATCCATCAGGGAAAATGAAGCATCGAGAGATATACATAAAAAATTCTTTCTTTCATTACACAACATCCAAAATAATTGGTCAGATCACATGAATATAGGTCAAAAAATGAATGTCTTGAAAGAGAAATATTAGAAAGTTCAAGATGCATATGACCATATTATCCATTGGCAAGACATTTGTGATAATCCTCCCAACACATTTCCAATTTATACATCCAAGCAAAAGATGAATGACCATATATTAATCAACATCGAGAAATGTTTTCTTAATAACATAGAAAATAATCAAACAAAGGTAGAAAAAACTTGCAAAAGGTTATGGAGAGCAATAGATGATATGCTACAAAAATTCAGAATGGAAAATAGGGAAGACTTAGAAAAAGTAGGATCGACTCACACGATGATAGAAGATGTCGAAACCATGATAAACAAGAGTACGAAAGCTATTGATGCAACAAAATAAATTGACTAGGAAGTACAAAAGAATAGTGAAACCAATTCAACTGATCTTGTCAATCAGACACTTCATATAAAAAACAGAGGAAACCTTAGAGATAGAAGTAATGACCCCTATTTGTGACAATGAAATCAAGCTTGAGAACATGAATGTGATAAAAATGGAGACTATCTAGAAGATTTCGAGTTGTGGAGGAACTTTAAGGATCAAATGCAAACGCCAAAAGTCAATTGATTATTGTAACTACCCTCTGTATTTTGATTAATTTTGTAGTCAGTGTGAAACCCTAGTCAGGAAGGAGAGGAGAAACATTGTAACTATCCTTTGACAGAGTGATAGTTACAGAATACGAAAAATCCCTTTCTCATATTTTATAAAAGGGATGGATTTAAAGGGAAAGGGACTTTTGCACTTTTTGTTTGAAGGGTTGTACTATTACTCCTAATTGAATGAAGAGCAAGAGGCATTTCGACAAAATATGATTGTGGTGAATTTATCTCAGACTATTTTTAATGCATTTGTCTTAATTTGAGTATCACATGTTCAATTGTATGGATTATTTCTACAATTTTCTTGTATGCGCAGATTGTCATAGTTTCCTTCATTGAACGCATTTATAATATTGTTGGAGGAAAATAACAAATAATTGTTATTGTTTCTTAATAATATTATTGTGCCTATATCCCATTTGAATGTATGAATTAATTCTAATTCAAAAGGACATTTTTCTTAACTGTATTAAACCTTTTTTAATTATATCTTTATCAGGATAAGATTAGTTTAGTTGAAGATTGCATCTTAGAATAGCTGTAACTAACATCTTATATTTTAATTCCATATTTAATTCATCTAAGAACCTGTGGTTCTCAGATTCATATTTAGATAATAGATTTAGTTTGGAAACAAGACCAATATATTAGTTGGAAATGCTACCCCAAACGAGAGTGAATCTAATTGGGACTTTCCATTGAGCATTATCTCTTACGTGATTGGCAGGGCCTTTTGGACCCACCAACATTCAGATAAAATTTTGTCAATATAGTATAGACCACTATTTTTGTTTTTGATATCTATTTTAATATGACATTTATATGCATTGTAAAAATTGAATATATGTTCTCCCAATTTGATATTAAAAAATTAAAAGAAAATTTTATTCTTATAAAAAAGATATGAATCTTAGATAAGTAAAGGTAAGAATATTCTATATGTTAGTATGTTCTAAGGTATGAATCTTAGATACGTGAAGGTATTCTATATGTTCTTCAACATATATTTTCTTACTAGATAATGTTAATACATTTTAAATATATTATTCACAATACTAATAGATGTTCTGGTCATTCTTCTAATTTAGTCTGTGTGCAAGTTGAATCATCCCAACATCATAAATTTCAAGGAGGTTATTAGACAAAGTGACTATTTATATTTTGTATTATCCCAACATCATAAATTTCAAGGAGGTTATTAGACAAAGTGACTATTTATATTTTGTATTGAAGTAAATGGTGAAACTCAATGTACTATTTATTAGACAAAGTGACTATTTTTATGTACTAAGTCATCTAGGGGTGAAACTCAATGATTGATAGTAAAGATTTCTAATTTTACCCACGATTGATAGTAAAGATTTCTAATTTTAGCAACGATTGATAGTAAAGATTTCTAATTTCACCAACTATGTAGAAGTACAATTTGTATCAAATAATAAAAGATAAAGATAATATTTTTCTCGAGTAAAAAATACACAATTGGTGCCTCCAAGTATTCTTAAGGTCTTGTTTATATGCACCATAAATGATATTTTCACTGTGATCTTAAACTAGGTAAAATATTTGTTCCTTCTACTACTTTCCTTAATAAAATGTAGACAAGTTTCTCTTCCATATAATAAAGAATTTAATTAAAATGGTAAAGTGAAAAGCTACTTGTAATGCAATTGCGTGAGTAAAATTGCTTATAATGTGGATTAAAAAATGAGATAAATGAATTTAATATTTAATATTATTACCTTCCATAGGTAGATATTTTGAAAATGATGGTTTAATGGGCATAGTAAATTGGTTCTTACATCATGGGAACTGATATTTTGTTTAATGGGCATAGTAAATGATGAAATAAAAGTCTATGCATATAGAATCATGGGAACTGATATTTTGTTCTCACATCTTATATGAAAGAAATGTGTGGAGAAATACTCTTTACCACCTTAAACTAATTTATCATCAAAAAACAATGCCACTTGTAAGCAATACACCAACATCAATGTCCCATCCCCAACCGAAATATTAGAATTGATGTCCTTTTTATTTTAGTATAGAATTATCACTTGGCATAAGATATTTTAGTGGTTAGAAATAATTTAGTGAAGATAACTTCCCCCTACCCCATTTT
>SNQJ01S0044896.1:0-12786 GCA_010110895.2 Picea sitchensis
TTTTTCTCCCTTGTTGAGAAGGGTTTTCCCAGGATATTTCTTGTGTTCTTGTGCATGGTAATTCTTCTCTTGATCTTGGTTATTGCAACACTTGTGTATGGTGTAGCTGCATTTGTTTATGGTTCAAGTACCTGCTAAATGAAATAAACCTCATGCTTGAGCCTAGCATAGTGAAAATTCAACATACCAAAGGTTCACTGATGGTGGACACCTCCTTCACCGCATCCCAAAAGCTCTCCTGGCATGCAACTAGCCTCATAATGGCTTGCCCCTCTTGTTTATTGCTAAATGATAAAGCATGCCACTCAGGTGAAAGGAACATTGCCTACAATTCCCACCTAGAATTCAAGAGAGACTGAAGAGAAATAAAACTAGTGGCAAAGCGTGTGATGGCAGGACGCACCAACTCTTTGTCACTTGTGAATTTTCTCATCAAGCTAAGTACAAAAACATTATTGTATATGAATTTTGTGATGCTCCTCGTTGAATCAATGTCATCCTTGATCCAATCAATCTTTCCCATATCCTCTAACATCAAGTGAAGGCAATGAGCGGCACAAGGAGTCCAAAACAGTGTAGGATACCTGGACATAAGCATCCTACCAACAACCACATAATTTACAACATTGTCTGTTATGACTTGGACAACATGTTGCGGACCTAACTCTTGGATGAACCCATCCAACAAGTCACAAAGTAATGCCGCATCCTTGACATGTGTAGATGCATCCACAGATTTCATAAACATTGTCGCCCTGAGACAATGAACCAAGAAATTGAGAAGGGTCCAACCCTTCCCATCAATCCAACTATCTGACATCACAATGCATCCTATGAACTCCCATGAATCTCGAAGCTTCTGCTACCTCTAAATGCAATCGGCCTTTTCATTTTGAAGGATGGGCCCTCTCAACTCCCCATAACTGGGGGGGTTATACCTTGGGCCAACAATAACAACAGCCTAAAACACGGACACAGAGAATGGGTTCCTGGCAAAATTGAATGGAATATCACTCCATAGAAGGCATCTGCCCACAATTTTGTTCGCTTCTTCTTTCTCTTTTATTTTCAACATGGACCTGATAGACGGTTGTGCACCAGGTGTGGATCTTGGCACAAAAATTGGTGATGTTGCTGTAGGAATTACAAACTGTGAGGAGTGGATCTGACTAGACTCCACTCCCACTGCCCCAAGAGTGTGTGTGCTTGACTTGGATCTTGAAGAGATTTCTTTTTTCTTGGCTTCTGCGTACTTTTTGTTTTCGACATAGTCTTCAAGTGCTTTTGTGGCCTTCACAACAAGTTCTGGGCTTGAATTGGGACAAATACCCACCTCATGCTCTGGAATTTTCGCAAGGTGGTATTTTAGCATGTATACCCCGCCGGTCATTCTTTTCCCACATAGATTGCTAAGAGAATTTGTCGATTCCCTGGATCAACATGCCCACCATACTCCTAGAATGGATCCAATGACTTTGGCATCTTTAATATGGAAAAATATGAACCTAGGGAAAAAATCGTTTTTTAGCATGTGTTATTGATGAAAAAATGAATATTTAAAAATCAGAGATAAATCAATGATGTATCTAGCATTCAAACTTGGTTTTGAACTCGAAAAACACATAATTTTTTAACTAATTTACATTGACCTAGGGGAAGAAAATCCCAAAAACGTTTTTGGGCATACATGGCAAGAAAGAAAATCACATAATAGTGGCAAAAAATGGTTTTTGATCCATCAAAAATCTATTTTGAAGATGTAAAACTCATTGCCAGTGAAAACCTATTAAAATTTGTGGTGAAAAAATGAGAAATAATGGGCACATTTTTTTACTTACCTCCAAATGCAAAAATTGTGATGTGGACTAAAAATTCCAATGCCAAATCCACAAATTTGACCCTTGAATCCACAAAATCCTAATGGCAAACTCTTCCTTGGCTGGTTGGATGGCTTGGCTCTCCTCCTTGGCTAAATGTCAAAATGAAATAAAAAAAACCCGTCACGGATCACCTAAACTCGCGAACTTTTCAGTAGGGCGATTTATTCCCTTCGACTCTCGATTTTTCTCGATTTTTTTGCCAAAAAACAGCTGACAGTCCCGGACACTGATCTTTGGTCCAAGCTACCTCTGGACCCACCTACAGGCTGTCCTAGCAACCTGTACATCATACCTTGCCTAATGCCAAGCCTCACTGTTGCATCCAACGCTGCTCCCTCTGCACATAGGAGTACCTGTCCATCCATGAACAACACTGTATACCCCATATCTGCCAGAGCTGATACAGAGAGCAAGTTAACCCTCAACTCTGGTACATACATCACCCCATCCACCTCTAGAGACACTCTCGACTCTAGCTGGAATCTGATACATCCAACCCCCTTTACTGCATGCATGGTGTGCACCTCACTCTGCACATGCAATTATGAGCCCGTCTCCGAAACACTAAGGAACACCGACCTCATTCCCGTCATATGGTGAGATGATCCACAATCCACTGTCCACGAACCAAGTCCCACTATCCTCCAACTTAGCGAATTTGCTACTGATCGAAAGAGAGACAACCAGAGAAAATTCATCCTCAAATTTCTCTGCAAATGAATCCATCTCAGTAGATGTTGTGGCTGCTACCTCCGACTCCTTGTTGGGACATTGGATGACATAGTGGCCAGTCTTGTGACATGCAAAGCATCTCAATTTTTCCATGTCTCTGAAGCGTCCCGCTCCACTACCCTTCTTCGCATGAAGAGCCACATTCTCTTCCTCTTCACTCTTTGGCTAGCTAGCCTGAGTGGCATCTAGTCTCAGCTCCTATTGGGTGAATTCGTCCCATAATCTCTCCCAATCAGGGAGCTTCTCCTAAGCCACAACTCCACGGAAAAATACTTCCCACTGTTTTGTGAAGCCATTCGAGGTTGTCCTCACCAACTCAGTCTCGTCCATTGCCTCTCCCACAGTTGCCAGTTCATCTCAAATCTGAGTGAACTTTGTGAGGTAGGTGACCACCGACTCTCCGTTGGACATCTTCATGTTTCTCAACTTCTCTTTGAGCAACATCTTCCTGCTCTGGTTGTCAGAATGGTACAACTTTACCAGGGCCTCCCACACGTCCTTCGCTGTCTTCTTGCCAGACAAATGAGGAATAAAGTGGTCTTTGGCACCATCCACAAGTATCGTCTTGGGCTTGACATCTTTCTTGGTATGGGCTGCTAGCTGTGTTGGATCAGTTGGGGCTGCCACTTTGCCTTCAGCAATTTCCAACAGCCCATTCTCCTCCAACACCAAGCTAATACGTTCTCTCCAAGGGTAGAAATTTGAGGCTCCATCCAGCCTGTCCTCAAACCTTAAGCCTGCACTGACCATTTGAGTCTGCTGTCCTGTTTTCCATACACCTTCTGGTCTCATGTTCCACTTGCTGATTTATTCTTGCACAACAAGTATCTTGGCTGTCCTGTACTCAGAGGCTGAGCTTTGATACCATGTTAATTTTACCTAACTCAACACATGAAATTATAGCCAGTAATTTACTAAACACAGAAATATAAGCTTGCTGATATAAGTCTGGAAATTACGCTAATAATCTACATTTGAGTTATAAAACAACAAAATGACAATGGAAGCATGCACAGAACCAAGCATAAAAATAAGACAACACCAGATGTTAACCTGGAAACCCTAGTGTGGGGAAAACAAACTAAGAGGGGGCTTTATTGTGGGCGTCCAAGAGAAATTACAGTAGTAGAAAAAATGGAACTTTTGTACAGAAATTTTCAGCAACCTTTCTCACTCCTAAGCTAAAAACGGCCTAGCAAAACTGCCATATGACTCAGGTACAATGCACCCACTACTGCCCAGCAAGTACAACAAGTGTATGGCCTTAGTACAACCTGTACGACATGTACTATTTCAGCCCAGTACGACCTGCACAACAGCTGGTTGGTATGGCCTGGTTGGCTGAATTATTTGGCCCAGATTTGGCCTGCTGCTACCTGCAGAAAATGCTTAGAAATGGGGTTGTAGAATGCTGCTATCTTGGACTTGAGTTTGGCCTCCTTGGCTGCCCAGAATGGTCCTGATTTGACCCCCACTGGTTGCTCCAAACTAGCCCTCTGCCTCAGCTGCTAGCACACTTCCTTCTCTTGCCCAAGTGCCCCTCTTGTGCTCACTTACTCAACCTCACAAATGAGAATAGTGAGTGTCCTCTCACCCTCAACCTCCTTTTATCTCCTTAGAAACCCCCATTTACCTTGAGATGTGTGCCCAGCCTTGGGACTCAATGGCTGAGATTGGGGTGCCCCCTTGGGGCTGGACCCCACTCTCCACTAATTATTGCGCCCCCCTTTGGATAGGGCCCCATAATCCACTCAGCCACCTTCATGAGGTGCGCCCTCTCTCCCTGGGCCCCACAGTCCACCCACAAGCAAAAATTTAAATGCAAGCCTAAGTTAGACTTAGGCTGAGATAATAAGGCTGATCTGGGCCTTGGTGTGTCCATCAGCTGGCCTAGTACACTTAGGCACAACTGAGACACCTCACGAGCTACAAAATTTAACACAATAATCATACATATAAATTTTTCAACTATATACATTTATATATGTAGATAAATATATAACTATATAAATTTTAAAGTAAGAAATAAACATCAATAAACATAAACACACACACACACACACATATAAACTTTAAAATAAGAAATAAACATATCGGTCTTGACTCCTCAAGTGACCCAAGATTCAAATGTAGAGATAGATTCACAGATTAGGATCGTGGCAAGATTGTGTTCATGACTCATGGTTCACAACTTCACTCATCCCAAAGGCGGCGGCAAAGACCTAGCGGGCCAGCTTTGTAGTGGTTTACCGTTCAACGTTTATTGGCTTACCATCAACGTAGGCGACACGATTCACATATTCACGTCTCATGACAGTCGTGGAGGTGGCCCGAGCGATGGGTTTGACATTGTTTCACAAATGTGAGGGTTCGGGTTCACATATGTAGGGTCTAGGGTTCACAACGGTCAGGGTTTATAGCGGCGACTCGCGAGGGTTTGACATTAGGTTCGTCTTTGAGGTTCGACGAACCTCAATTTTTTTTTGAGGTTTGTCGAATTTTGAGCTTCAAGCTTTAGGTTCGGCGAACCTGGATGAACCTCAATTTGTTTTTGAGATTCGCTGAATTTTGAACCTCAAGCTTTAGGTTCAGCGAACCCTGTGACTTAGCCTATAGCTGATCTTTACATTTAATTATAACTACACCATTCTAGCCTACATAATGAAATTTTATTCATTACAATAAATTTCCTCAAATATAGATTAAAAAATTGATTTTATACCTCAGAAGTGGCTGGTGCATTGGTTAGCCCAAAAGCATCACTCGAGGCTTGTAGTGGCCATGATGAGTTCTAAAAGGTGTCTTATAAGTTGGTCATACTTTGTTAACCTTAGTTGGTGATATCGAGACACTGACATCCCATGTAATTCTACCGATAATTGATCTATATCTGGAACATGGAGTCGTTTTTTAATGGTTCTCTTGTTTAATTCTTTAGAGTCAATGCACATTGAGAAGAAGCCATTCTTCCTCCTTATTAACACCATCGGAGATGTAAAGGGACTTTTTTTAACTGAAACTTGAAAACTTTATATTACAAAGCTGTAGCAAAGCTAAACAGCAAAGTACAAAAACAGCTGTCGTGAGTTTTCAAGCAAGATTGGCAGCTCTCAAATGCCACAAAACATAGCTTGTAAAAGTCCACAGTTAATACATTCCAGAGTTTCTTGTAGATATACTTTAGGTATACAACTTTAAAAGGACTCCTAAAATTCTAATTTCTTTCCTGAACATAGAAATTAGCAAAAGACATGGTGACTATTGGCTCCTTCCTGTTCGAGGTTGGAAGGAAGGGAGTTCTGGCCTCCAAGGTCGATGTCCTCCATCCTCTTTGGTGAACCGTTTCTTCCTCCTTTAAATCTGCTTGGACAGAGTTTGTTGACATTCTGTGATTAGAAGCTGCAGAGTGTGAGTCTTTACTTAGATTGATGACCATGTTTCTCAGCATATTACATTTTGCTTCCAGTACATCAATTTTCTGCTTTTGTTGCACCAGGATATTCATGATTATAGCATTTTCTGAAGTGCATTGATGTTCATTTTCATGCACCTTAGAGGTCACTGAAAAAAAAGAGAGGATCTATTGCACTGTATTGATCCTTCATGCCTTTACAAAACCCTTCTAGACTCTTGAGCTTCCTTGTAATCCATGTGAGCAACACACAGAAGAAAACTATGATGCCAGCTCTTGGCGATTCTGGGGCTCAAGCTGGTGCACAGAGGGAATAACCCAAAGAAAGCCTTGTTTCCAACACACAAATGAAGACCCTCTATTCCACAGATTACACCACCGAAACAAAGTGCCAATTGACCAAAGGTTTCCAATACCGAGTTGAAGGATATTTGAGCATCTAGGGCCCAAATAAACCAAAGAAAAATTTACCCAAAGAAAGACCAGGATGCAAGTGAAATCCAGAGAACTTGAAGGGCCCGTGCCAGGTATGCTTCAAAGATGCAAAGATACTAGAAGATAGATGAAAAATGATGACATAGGAACCACATACAAAATACGCCTGTCTTCCAGGGTCCAAGACCAAGAAACAGCTGCACTCTATGCATGCCCTGAGACAAAATCTAACTGGTAGAAATTCCAGTAAATCAGCCAGAGACTCAGAGAGGCTCTTACCAGGTTGATTTCTGGCTGAACTGTCTTCCTCCCTTTGACGCAGCAAGCTTTTCCTGCATAGTGTTTCATTATCCCTCTTTGCCAATGAAGACCTTTAGCAAGGAGTTCAAGAACTGGATCGAATTTAATTTCATGCATGCAAAATAGGGGAAGGCTCTTCCTTTCAAATTCGAGCTCCTCGCTTGTGTTTATGTGACAAGTGGTAATTAACTGTGATGTCACATGTCCTCATCTCCAAAACCTTTGGGTGTTAAGGAATTGGGTGAAAACGCCGCCCTTCATTTTGTCTAAGGATACCTAATTTGAGAGTAACAGCTTCATTGGCTAGAAAATCAACTGGATGGTTGTATTCTCGTAAAACCTGATAAAACGAGACCTTATGCAGACTGGCAATCTCCTTCTAGATTCAGACTATAATGAGAGCAAGTTTTCTATCGGACGGGGTTAATTTCGAGACCATTAAATTGATAAATGTGCTTGATCTTCTATGACAGTCAAGGATTTCATTCTGGCATCCTTTGCTAGGAGGATAGCCTAATAAAGAGCATAGGCCTTTGCTTGATTGTTTGTAGAATTTCCAAGTCCCCAAGCAAACGATATTTCAAGGTTTCCCTCGAGATCTCTTAAGCTCCCCCCCGCACCTGCCACCCCTTAAAGGGACTTTTATTAGGCACTATATAACCCATATCCAATAATGTTTGCAATATTCTTGCTATCTGTTTCTTAAATAACTTTGGATACATGGAAGGAGGAAAAATTAAGTTTTTTTTTGGACCCTGATTTTAATTCATTGATGTGTTCCTGTCCCCTCTTGGGTGGCAGTCCATGAGATAGATCCGCGAAGATATGGATATTCATCAATCAATTTCTGCACTCTCCTTATTGCTGGTTTCTGTGCCTTTACCTTGTCATGCAAGCCCATCATGGATTTACACCAATGAGCAAAACATGGTTTACAACTTAACCCTTAGGAAGTTGTTTTGTCATTTTCTTTGCAGAAATCAGCTTGTTTGCATTAGGATGTAGCTCTCTAACTGTGACCAGTTGCTGTCCTTCATTGAAGTTCATTTAGAAATTAGAACTCATCGAAGTTCGTGCAAAAGTGGCACAAAGTCTTCAACCACTGTCAGCCCCTGCTAAAGCTACAACATAAAAATTAGAATTAGCTCATAGTTGTCTAGCTGTAATTTCAGTCTCTTAACTGCCCATATGCACTACATTGTAGTGTCATTAGCCATTGCTACTTGAAAGTTTGGCAACATGTTGACTTTCAGCCCCGCCGATGATACTAGCTTGGAAGCGATGTAGTTATGGGTGTTTTAGAATCAATAAGTGCAACCATAATCTTGGCCTTCTTGCTACTTACCCTCAAGATCTGATATTGGGTTATTTCCAACATGCAAAGGAAACYATCRAAATCTCTTGTTGATCTCTGTGACATGTATTAGTAATTTCTTCATTATCAAGCAATCTATAAGCCTTATGTTGATGATACTATAACCAATAAAAATTAAGTTCTTACATTCAACATTGCACACTGGCATCTCACAAGCTTTACTCGTCACCTACATCACAGAAGCCATGGAACCCTAGCGTGTGCCTCTCACAAGTTACAACCACCATCCTTTTTACAAGAGCAAATAATTGTTCCTCCAAGATCCTCCAATATCACATCTCCAAGAGATAGTAGAAGTCGTTGTTTATATCAAAGATACTATCCTCCCTTTATAGACTAAGTTGAGGGAGGCCAACAATAAAACTACACTATGTCCACAAGCAAACCCTTGGCTAAGTTTACAACAAAGCCCCAAGTGGAGCTTTACACTAAGCATGGATGCCGCATAGCAAAATAGTGTTTGTACAACCCCCAAGACCGCCCTCCAAATCTAGGTCTGCAAGACGGTGCATCCTCCAACAATGGATCCCAAGGTGGCTCCAATGCATAACAGCCTCCTCCAAGGTGGTTACTCCACATGTCTTGAGTGCCCATCCTCCTCAACAAGTGTGACCTTGTAGAAGATGTCAAACTGCCATATGTGTGCCAGCTACCACATCAAGAAGTGCACTTCCCTAGCATTGATCCCAATGTAAGCATTACACCAACTAAGCTCTCCAATTGTAAGTCGACCAAAACACAACAAAGGGGCTAGGGGATCACAAGCCCTCCACATCATATGAAGCACACCCTGGCTAGGTGAAAACACTTTTGGAGCAATAGAAAGCTAACAAAAGAAAAGGATATGTTTGAAGGCCAATACTAGGGTTTTTATTGCAGTGAATATAGAAGTAATACCAGACAGAGAGTTTACCCCCCAAAAGGTAGGAAAATGTTTATTCCAATGAAACAAAAACAAAAGGGGTGTACGGTCAATTGATTGCCTACTAGGCAAGTGTTCAGGTGGGGGGATGCTCAATATGGGCAGTTTTCTACGTGAAATTTGATAGAGTACAATGATAGATTTTAGAGAAGAAGCAGTTGCTGTTGCATTGAAGACATGACATGTACCTAGGCCACCTACCTAGAGAACCAGCAAGCATTGCGGTTGGTTACCTAGGTGCTCAATGGATGGAGGTGCACGGATATGCTGTTTTCACATCAAAAGATTTTGTACTATTGTAGTCATCTTGTAAAATTTTAAAGTTGTGTATTGAGAGGGATGGTAAAAATTGGGTAAAACATTAAAATTGCTGTTTCATGTTAAGGGGGGTCTTAGAGTGGTAACAGTCTATTAAGTGTTGTTAGGAGTCATTAGTACTTATGAAACCTATATGTTAACGAAATGTCAGATGTTGTAGTGTTAGGGGTTACTAGTGGTATAAGTATGTCATGTATGGTGATTTATGGTGTGGGAGAGATGCATCACTGCAGTATCATTAATGAAATCTTTTATTTTCTCTCGCCAACATCGTTTCTATGAATATGAATGTGATTCTTTGGTGCAACTGACTCAACTTGTTGTGTACCATAAGCTATTTTGTTCATAAGCTCATGTTTGGTTCATTAAGTGATAGGTTAGTGGTGGTTGGGATTCAGGAACCACCAGTTTTTTTGGCAGTTGAGTGTTATTAGTGACTCACATTAATAATACATCACTGAGTTAATTGTGATGAGACTTAGTCTAGTGAAAATGTATTATATTTCTACTTTTCTATTTTGTACTTAGTACACTTCACACTTTATCCTCGTCTCTTTTGGGTTTCTTTGTCTAAATTGATCACTCACCCCTTTTATTGTATTTTATTGGAGATTTGGTCGACTGTTATCACTCCCTCCACAGTTTTGTACTCTATATATAATGATACAAATGAGTGTACAACTTGTACAGTTCCAAAAATATTCTTCTCTTATACTTGCTTACTTGTCCTCTAATCTTTTACTTGTATATAGGTATCTTTCCAATTCTAGTATTGTGCTCAAATTAAATTGAGAGTTGTTAGTTACTCTCATTAATGACTCATTACTAATTTAGTTCAGACATGAGAGTTGTATTAAAAGGGGTTTCCTCCTCTTTTTTGTATCATGACTTTATTATCAACCATTGGATATTATTACTCATTTCAGTACCGTTTTTGAAGATGTCTTCCTGCATCTTTTAGGAATTGCAGGTGCATTCTAACTTGGGTGTGTAGGTGCCCCAAAGCTTTGTTTTATATCTCTTTGTTGTTTCTTTCACATTGTATTAGCTATTATCAATATTTGGTATAGTGGTAGTGTCCATTTTGGATACAGGGACATTGTAACTTGCATGTGTCTTTTTTGGCCTACTGAGCTAGCTCTGGGCTGAGAGGTAGCCCAGCACCCTGAGACATTTGGAGACTTGCTTGTCTATTTTTTGTTTTCTTAATTTTTAAGTCTTCCCGTGATAAAATTGCAAGTCTACAAAGAAGCAATGAGAAAGATGCAATCTTCGGCGAACAAAGAGGCAGCCAGTGTCTCTCCTGTAACCTATCTCTTTGTCTAACCAGTGCTAGTTGATAGCTGGAACTGAAGAGTGGGACTGCTTACTATATTGAGTAGATTCAACTATTGGCTGGAACTGAAGAGTGGGACTGCTTACTATACATTGGAAGAATGTTCCTTTATGCTAGAGACCTTCCCAAAATACTTACCTGCTGATTGAGAGACAACATTGTCAACTTGCATCCATAACTGATAAATTGAGCCACTTTAGTTTGTTGCCTCTTATTAAAAATTACTTACTACATTGAGTCGTCCAACAATAGAGGTGGGAAGCTGTTCCACAGGACATGCCATACACTAGCTTCCAGTTCTAATATTTGTTCAAAATTTTGATCCTCCCTTCCCTAGAGGTGATCCTTTAGGACTTTTTGATTTATTTTGTCCGGGACAATATTCGGAGAGTAGGATAGAGCTCCAGAAAAAGGTTTGTTGAGTGCATAAACTTGAAAACATCTTGCGCAGGCCATTGGTGGTTCAATGAGTTTGAATAACTGATCCATCAGAAAATAATTGTCTTATGTATGTAAAACCCTGAAAAAGAGTCATTTGTGCTCATTTTCCCCACCATTATTTCCAGATTTTTTCCTCTGATCCTCTAATCCTGTAACAAGACAAATTTATGCATTTAGGGTTACACCCAATTTTTTTTTTGAATTTTTTTATTAATAAATAATAAAAATCACTTCAAAAATTTAAAATTTGTGTATTTAGATATGTTTGTATTAGCTGAGATTTTAGCAAATCCGAGTCAAACTCTTGACTCTTTTGCCTTGCTGAGCTTTTCGCCATTCTGAGTCTGGTAACAATGTTTTGGCCTGCACTCTCACTTCCAACTTAGGAGTCTCTTTGGTTGTGCCCTTGGATCCACTCCAAAGGGCGGATCTCATTAGTTTCTCCATTTCTTTTAACACTGTTATAGAGGCAGAAATGGTTGAACACTTCTAAATCAGAAGGGCTTAATGATCTGGATTCTTTCAAAGAGGGTGAGCTATTTTAAAATCTCTGATTGTCTAGCTTTCTTTTGAACTTCTATAACTGAGTCTTTTGAGTGAGAGAGAAACCCCATAAAACAACTTAAACTGATTATTATTATAACGTCTGACTCCCCATTTCAGTACTAATATTGCGACTCAAGGTCTTCTGATTTTATGGATGCCCATTGATTATATTATCTATAGCTGACATTCTTCTTAAATACTTGTTGACTTTTCTAATCTCGAGGCTCCCTATTTGATGGGAGCACATAAACAAAAGGTTAAGCGTACAATTAATTCATTATGCATGGCTAGAACTGTAAAGAAGGAAATGGTCAAAATAAAGTCTTTGGAAAAATGCTGCATTTAGTGAATGAAGTTCAATTATTTAATTTTGTTGAATGTACTATATTTGGTTGTATTCTTTCCATTTTTGTTTTACCTTTCCTCAATTGTTTACATTTATCAAGCTTTGCCTACTTTTTTTACCTCTGGAAAAAATTGTAATTCTATTCATAGCCAAATGAATTACTCTCTTCATGTGCTTTGAGCAAGCATATGCTTTATACATCTTAAACATGTCATCTTTGACATACAATATAGCACAGGGAAAACTTCTAAAGTAGTGTCCCTGAGAGGATTCTATGAGCTGGTTCATACCTATGATAGAGGAAGGCCCGCTCTACTTACTGTTCAAAAAATAACAGTCCTTATGCAGAAGGAAAATTATAATAAGATCATGAAGTACTGTCCTTGAATATTGTTAGTTCATCCTCTAAAATTGACAAAAATGACAACAATAAAGTGAGAAACTAAAGGCCAAAGTAGCTTCAAAGATAAGCTGCCGAAAGCTATGCCTACTTTAATTGTTCTTATCATGGAATTTTGTGATTTGTGTTGGCAGTTGAACTGAAGAAGCAGATCTCGTGCTCTTTGAGGCTTGTTAATCTCACCGAGGATCATGTGGCATTTAAGGTGTTCCTCTTATTCTTCTTTGGACTACATTCTAGTGAACTTGTTGAACTTTGTATTGTTGGATCTCTGTTTTGTTCCTTTATTATTTTTCTCCTATTTGGCTTTCTCTTTGTTCATAGTTTGCACTAGATCCAGAAA
>SNQJ01S0044896.1:35121-49568 GCA_010110895.2 Picea sitchensis
TCTCATTTTTATTTGTGTAAAAGTGAGAACAAGAATTAGAAACACGCAGCTGGAGTTGAACTGATAGCTCCTGAATATAACTCTTTCAAGTCTTCTCACTATGACTCTTAGGTCTTAAGTTTTAACTTCATCATGTCCAACTTATAGAAAACAATATTTAATGTAAGGGTGTGTTCAAGGGTCAGGACTTAGAGGAGCAAATTATGCCCAGGTTCTAATTGAAGTAGAACATTAAATTGAGGGTTTAATCCACAATGTTGGGATCCAAAAAGATTACACTTGCTAAGATTTCAATGGGCAAGTCAACAGCTTCTTGTCAGGTTGGTAAAAGTGCGGTGTTATTATCATCCCCACCTGGGTTCATGTCTATATAATGACATGCTTGTGCTTGTGTGCACCTGTGCTTGCTTGCCGAAATGGGTTGGGCCAGGTGCGACCCCTGGGTGATTTTGGCGGAATAGATACCCCTCACTCATGGCTTCTTTGCTGGACAAGACTTCTGTAGTATGACAGGACATCTCTGTCCCGTGTTAAATTCAAAATTCACCATCTATGTGAATTTAAGAGTTCAGTGTGGGGGNCCCTGGGTGATTTTGGCGGAATAGATACCCCTCACTCATGGCTTCTTTGCTGGACAAGACTTCTGTAGTATGACAGGACATCTCTGTCCCGTGTTAAATTCAAAATTCACCATCTATGTGAATTTAAGAGTTCAGTGTGGGGGGTTTTTGGTGTCTCTTCTTCTCAGAGGAAAAGAGGTGGGTGGTTATGCCAAAGTCTAGTATCAAAGCATGCCAAAATCTAGTATCAGAGCAATGTTTACACGTTGTGGCCTTTGGGGGTGAACTAATAGAGCTTTAGTTGTAGAATTCAGATTTCTGGCTACAAATCTTAGTCACAGTGCAATCTAGTTGTGAATGTTGAGGTGAATCCCCCGTTATTGCATAGTTAACATTTTTTGCCGTTGGCTTTGGGCATCGAACCCCACTGAGTGCAACCATGAGAAATTGGAATAAACATGGAAAATTCCTAAGTACTTCGTTTTGAATGAAGTAGACGATAAAATGGAGCAAGTCACTAGAATTTAGGAGAGTTAGAGTTTTGCAGAGTAAAATTAGAGACCTTTGGGCGTGAACTAATAGAGCTTTAATTGTAGCATTTAGATTTCTGGCTACAAATCTTAGTCATAGTGCAATCTAGTTGTGAATGTTGAGGTGAAGCCCCCATTGTTGCACAATTAAGTTAATTAACGTTGTTTTCCAGCGGGCTTAGGGCATTGAACTTCACTGAGTGCAGCCATGGGAAATTGAATAAACATTGTAATTTCCTAAGTACTTCGTTTTGAGTGAAGTAGACAGTAAAAGGGAGCAGGTCACTAGAATTTAGGAAAATTAGAGTTTTGCAGAGTAAAATTAGATTCAGATTGGGGGATTTTAGTGGAGTAGGCCCATAAAGACAGTTATCCTGGAGTCCAGGGAGTCTTATAGAGTGTAGTCATGAGGAAATGGGGCAGGCAAATAATTTTTTTCCAAAGTTTTTACTTCATTGTTGACAGAGAAAAACAGAGCTAGTGGACCAAAGTAAGTGACAACATGCCACAGAGTAGTTGTGGAAGGCAAAGTAGGTTTGGGGGAGTTAGAGTGGGCTTGAGGAGTCAAAGGAGGCCAGAGTAGGTTAGAGGAGTCAGGAAAGGTCAGAGAGGAGGCAAACTAACGAGAGGAGTTGGAGTAGGGTATGCGGAGTCAGAGGGTGTCACCCAACTTAGAGTTCATAGGAGCAGGGTTTTTAGAGTTGGATGGAGTAATCTCAAAGTTAGTTGACAAAGTGGACATAGGGAAAATTGTTGCATAGTAAGCTAATCATGGAGTAAAGTGAAATGCCATAGAGGTAGACTAGATAAGTGAAGAAACAAAATGAAGCAAAATTGGGCCAAACAAAAAACTATGAGATGGTAGCTTTAGCAATGCACAATGAAGTGTAGTTGTCCAAGTAAGGGCATGCTCATACGCATTGGAAAGCAGAGAGAATCTTAAAGGCTCAAGAAGAGTAGAACCATGTGAATAACACTTTACTGCATAGTTTATAAAAAATGTAGAAGCAATTGTGACAAAGAACAAAGATGAATAGTGCAAAGTCTCTAGTCATATATCTCAAAGATTGGGAACATCTTCTTTTGTTTTTAGCCTCATCTAAATAATTAGGGAGCTCTTATGACGTACACAAATTAAAGAAACCCAAAAAGACAACCTCCAAAGAGAATTTAAGAAAGCCAAGCCTCCTACATTTGGCGAAGAATGAAGATTGGGTAGAAAGTGTGTGCTTGGTTGCTAGGAATGAAGATGTATTTCTGCTTGTGTGATTATTCATGTGGTAAGAGAGAAAGATTGGCTATTTATAGTCAGATTGGTAAAGCGTCGTTGTGGTGGGAGCATCATTATGAAGATACCATTAGGAAGTCCTACCTAGTTGGGTGCTCAATGGTTTTCCCTAACCATTGTGTATGTAGGACCACTAGGGGTATATATATTATAAAGGCACACATGGTGAATTGATTTATCATCATGATTGGAGACAATCTCATTGTATACTATGCAATGTGCATCATAGCTCCATCTCTATTGATCATGTGTATATATTTGTTGATAAGACTATGTTGCAATAAGAGCTTCCATAGTGATCCCTATGTTCGTATGAATGGTGTTGCGATCTTATTGATTTAAGTTATGTGGACACATTGTTTCTTAATTAACTTAGTCTCATTGTTGATACCAAACTTGTAAGTTCATGTCGATTCACTCAACATTTGGCAATGTTGTTGGGGTTGATAATGTGCTAATGGATATTGACAACTTTTTGCATGAAATATGTAAGAACCTTAGAATTCTTAGAAATTTCAGAAAAGTTTAGCTAAGTATTTATAATTGACTCTCACTTAAGGAATGTAAAAATTTGCTAAGGTTCCTACAATTATAAATCTAGTTTCCTTGAAATTTTTTATGGGTCCATGCTATTTGTTTTCTTGGTTCATGCCTTCTAGCACAAAGAGGGCGAGCATGCCTGAAGGAAATGTAGGATTGGACAAACATGCTGATATTTCTATGTATATATCTTTGAGGTATTAATGTCTAAAAAATAGGTTAATAATAAAACAAAGTGACAAGCCATAATACAAAAACAAAGCACTGTGATCTCTTTCTCTTTTTACAGAAACTAAGTAGATTGTATTGTCATTACATTGGAAAGTTGGTAGGCTATACTTGTAACTTGAGTACAATTAAGTATATATCTTTGTCTTGATTATGATTTTAGCCCACTTGTTGATTTGCAAACTTTCTACAAACATCCAACTATTCCTACTAGCACAGAAGAGCCAAAAACAAAGAGCAACTTTTTACATAAATCCACGATAACTATTATTACTAACAAAAATTAAACCATAAAAGAAAGCCAAAATAAGCTTCTTATTGTATATCTGTTATTTCATCTTTATTGCCTTCCACAACATCGATCACCTCTTCAAATTGCCAGTTAGGAGGAACATAGCTTTGGCCAGTTTATGTGGAACTTTGCTCCGTAGCATTGGAAAGGGGCACATAGTTTGATGGTTGCTCAGAATCACCCAATGGTAGGACTTGCAAAATTGCTACAAAACTAGCAATGTGTTGGGTTGTTTTTGACTGGGTGGCAGATTTGTGTGGCCATTTGTATCCACCTAGAATAATCATCCTCCTTTAGAAAGGAATGGTCGCCATTGCGTCAAGTTTCTTCATTATAGGGGAAACTTCCGTTGAATCTGGTTTGTGGTGAACTACTTGCCCTCGTGAAGAAGCTACCGTGCTTTGACAACACGATCAAGTTGTATGTTCTGTTGGGAGGAGTCCTTTATCTTGATGTCCATGATCCTATCTACTGTAGCTTACTCATTGCAATTGGGTTGAGTTCTCTAGGGGTCAAGTGCTTTGCACCTTCGAGGTGTCCAATAGAGGTAGAAAATATGGTCGAAGCATCTCTAGATTAAATACATCTTGGAAGCCAATGAAAGGTAGAATACTTGATTCAAAAACATTCTCACTCACAACCTTGGTGATGGTGTAAGGCCCATATTAGAGTGGTTTCAGTTTCTTATGGGGACGTGTGAGTCGCTCTTTTTACAAGTGCAACCATACCTTATCACCAACCTGAAGCTTGTGTGAAACTATGTTTTGATCGTATCGCTGGTTGTACTTGGCATTGGCTTTTTGCAAAATATCATGAACTTCTTGTTGGATGTGTTGGATCCGTTCAACAAATTTGGTTGCAACCATACCTTATCACCAAGATGAAGCTTGTGTGGAATTCAATGTTGATTGTATCGTTGCTTGTATTTGGCATTGGCTTTTTGCAAAATATCATGAACTTCTTGTTGGATGTGTTGGATCTGTTCAACAAATTTGGTTTCTTTGTCTGCCTTGGTCTAAGCTTGGGAGGTTTCTTCCTATGTAAATGCAATAGGCAGAGCTATGTCAATTAGGGCCAATGGATGGAACCCTAAGCACACTTGAAAAGGGTTGTGGACAATGGAACTGTGAAGGTCTATGTTTTATCTATGGTGAACACAAGGAAGGATTTCATCCCATGTACGTGGATGCTTGGTGTTGTACATTCTAAGGATGTGCACACTGATCGTGTTGACTACCTTTGTTTATTCATCAGTCTGGGGTTGAAAGGCAATCAATTTGGTCAGCTTGGTGTCCATCATTGACCATAGGCTAGACCAAAAAGTATCGAGGAACTTGTTGTCGCTATATGGAACTATGGTCCGTGGTAGCCCAAAATGAATTGAAATGCACTCGAAGAAGAGCTTAGCAATGGATTTTGCCTTGATACTCTTCTTGTAGGGTGCCAAGATTGCCATCTTAGAGAACCGATCAACAACCACAAATGGACAATTGCTACCATTCTTGGTTGAGTGACACACTTGACATAGAATCCATGGAGATTGACTCCCAAGGCTTATTTGTAGTAGGTAGAGGAGTGTATAGCCCCTACTTCTTGATGGAAGGTTTAACGATAGCATAGGTAGTGCATGATATGATATCTCTATTGATATCTTGTAGAGCTTTGTCCAATAGAACTACATTTGCAATATTGCAATTGTTTTTGAGAGAGTATCTTCGAGAGGAAAGCGTTCTCCATCACATCATGGTACTCTTTCAATCTTACCCTCTACTAGGGGATTCATTAGAATTTTGGCCACATGTGCATCTAAAGGAATGTAAACCTAGACCACTGCTCCCTTCTAAACTTTTAACTCTTTTCAGAATCTTGAAGATGTACTTCCTTTGTTCAAGGAAGACCTCATAAACAACCTGCCAAACTCTAATGCCCTTTATGTTAGAATTATGGGCCAATGCCTTCTCACAACACAACATGAGCTGTTCAAAACTCCAAGTAATGATAAACATTTCTACATAGAGGACCAAAACAAGTGGAACAAGTGGATCAAGTTGACCAAAAAACCAAAGATTTAAGTTAACACAAATCTTGGAAAAGCTGAACTTGAATAAAAACTCATTGGCCTTGAAATACCAATCTTGTGGTGCATGTAGGGCCTTCATCATCTTGCAAATATGGGTATCTTTCCCATGCACCTCAAAACCTTCGGCAATTAGAGCAAAAGTCTCATTAAGGTCAACTCCCTCCCTCCCACTTCTTCATGCGCATCCTGTAATGTCTGGGTAAGCCATCTTCGCTTTTTGATTGAATTGGAAGGTAATAAGGATTCCTCCCTTTTGCTACAATCTTTTAGATCTGAATCTGATTTCTCTTTTAATTTCAAATCAAATTTTGGGACAACCAGCCTCTTGTGATCTCGAGAACCATCCATCCTGATCAAACTTCACATCCTTGCTTAGCATAGTCTTCCTTTGTGTTGGAATATAGCTCCTATAAGCCTTTGATGGTTCACTGTATTGAACAAAAATACCCTTGATGCACAAGCATTCATGTTTAGTTCTTTTCTCCTTAGGAACATGAATGTGTACTAGACAACCAAAAATATGAAAATGTGATACCTCAAGCTTCTCACTAATGAATGCCACCTTTGACGCTTTTTCTTTCAAGATCTCATGAAGACATCTATTCAAGATATAGATCATGGCCTTAGTAGTCTTGATGATGGATCTATTCTCCCTCCCTGCAACCCCATCCCAAGGTGGGTTGTAAAGCACTGTCAGCTCCCTCTTGATCCCTGCTTCCATGCAGAAGGCAT
This sequence comes from Picea sitchensis, assembly GCA_010110895.2. Classification (NCBI taxonomy): domain Eukaryota; kingdom Viridiplantae; phylum Streptophyta; class Pinopsida; order Pinales; family Pinaceae; genus Picea; species Picea sitchensis. Next base: position 41,372 of record SNQJ01S0044896.1, read on the forward strand.
CAAAGTTCTTAGAGGTGTACTCTTCTCCATTTTTAGATCTAAGCACCTTGATCTTCTTCCCTGTTTGATTATCAACCAAGGCTTTGAATTCTATGAACTTGTTGAACGCTTCATCCTTAGTCTTCATTAAAAAATCCAGGTTTTGCGAGAGGAACATCAATGAAGGAAACATAATACAAACTACCTATCAATGATGAAGAAGACATAAGCCAACACGCACATGAATGGATCAAATTGAGAATGTCTCTCAATTTTCGGTCATTGCTTGGAAAGACAACCTTTGAATGCTTGCCGAGTGCACATCCATTCCACCTTGATATGATCTACCTTTAAGTCTAGGAATCCCTGCACCATATTCTTCAAGAGTGGAAGTTCTCTATAGTACAAGTGACCAAAATGCCTTTGCCACATCTCACACAACTTTCCACTATCAAGCATCAAAGTATYGTACGTCTCCTTCGTTGATTTACCTATGATGTAAGGAATCAAATGGTCTTTCATGGAATCCAAAATAATTCTCTTTGCCTTAGTAACCTTCTTCTCATAATGAGACCATTGTTGAGGATTGGTAGGAATTGTGTTTTTTCCCTGGACTATGTTCCAAAGATCCATCTCCTCCATAAACATTTGTAACTTCTACTTCCAAGGGACAAAGTTGGAAGCTCCCGCTAGTTGATCCCATTGTCTCAAATCAACTAAGTTCAGTATCCCTACAACCCCTTGAATCAAACAAATCATCTAAAATAAAAAACTTACGGGTTCAAATCACCCCTCTCGGACATAAGAACACACTCCAATCAGTGGAGCTTATAGGGCATCACACCCACATGCCCCTCACAGGTCTTGGTGCCTCTCACATCCATGGATCAGTTCCAATCATGGCAGATTTTTGGGCACCAGACCCACATAAATCCTCTGTTCCCAGCTTCCTCTCACAGAGTTGAATTCTATGCAATGGATGGAAAATTTCAGCATCATCACTTTGATACCATGTTAAAATTCTATGCAATGGATGGAGAATTTCAGCATCATCACTTTGATACCTTGTTAAAATTCTCGCCTCATAAGGCCACAGATCTGCATCATAGAAGTTTCAGTGCTAATGCTGAATCTGACTTTTCCAGAAATACCTGGCAAAACTTCAGACCTCCAATGAACAAAACTGTTCGGGCAGTAATTAAGAGTGTAGATACCCCAAGTCAAATGGTTAGATAATTTCAACAGTCGCTCGGGTTAGATCTAATATAAAAATGAGATGTTACATTTGCTCAGAAAAAGCCCAACATACATTGGATTTGAAAGTACAAATTAAAGCATGCTAAATCAGCTCAGCAACAACCGGGCTGTTCATTACTGTAAGATCCCCTTACGAACTGCTGATATATTTTAGTGTTTATTTGATTTCAGATCTCTTGTTCAAGGCAGATTCACTATGTAGTATGAATACACAATAGTCTTTGGCACACAAAGGGTTTTTATTGCATTTAACATAAAAAGCAGCTATTACAATTAAATGCTAATGACAAAAATCTCATTTCATCTCTAACAGCAGGAATATCTCAGCAAATACAATCTAATACATTATTCTTTCTAACCTGTAACTATCCTTAGAAGTTGGCAGCTCCCTTCACACTAGGACAGCCCTCCTTTCTGGATGGTACAGGCTGCTGAGAATGGTCACGGTCCACAGGAAGAGTAGAAATAATGGTGGCAGCTTGATTTGTATTTAAATGGCCCTCTTAATAATTGCCACGAACTGCAGATAAGGGCACGGCTCCTCCTCTTCTATTCCCACAAACTGTAATAAAGGTAAGGCTCCCTCTTAAAAAGCCCCATGACCTGTTATAATTGCTGCGATGCCTCTTTGAGATACCCACATGCTGCAACAGAGGTACAGGCCCCCTTTTTCTCCCTACGAGCTGCAAATACTGAGTACGGCCTTCCCCACATCTGCCACGAACTGCCAAGAATGAATATGGCCCCTTTGATCAGCAAATAATGGCTCGGCCTCTCTCCTTCTGACCCCACAATCTGAAATAATTGGTACAACCTCTTTGGTGCTTCTTTCTCTGCAAATAAATGGCACGGTCCTCTTTAAAACTCCCACGACTTGACAACTGATGAATCTTCCTCTTCAACAATGAATCCCAGTGAGAGATTTGTGTGATCTCTCCTTGATCAGCTAGGGTGGATTCGTTTCACCACCAAAACCAATCTCTCAAGGGTTTCAGCCCCAAAGCCAAAAAGCTACGAGAGCTCTCCAAATCTAATTTGAGAATAATAATCATGAATAATGGGAATGGGCTCCAATTGCACTTTATATACTCTTTTCCCTTTTTTTGCTCTAATAATTAATTATGAAGTGACTTTATAATATCTTCTTTTAATATTTCCCCAAAGTCACTTTTCCTGTTTTTTTAATTTAATTATTCAATGTCACCTTTAATATGCTTTTTCACCCAATTGACTTTAAATAATCAAATTAATTAATTCCCTTGCACCGACTATAGCCTACGGGAATTAAATAGGCTATTAAGTCCTCTTGGGGCGATCAGCGGGAAAGGGACATTACAATCCTCTCTTCTCGAGATTGCTTGTCCTTAAGCAACTACAAGTTAGGGAGCTGCAAAATCTGATCTCCTTCCCACGTAGCATCCTCCATTGGTAAGTCTCTCCACTTGATAAGATACTCTCTGATAACTGTGCTCCTCAATCTCCTCTCCCTGACATCCAAAATCTCCTCAGGAATCAACACCAATTGCCTCTCCTCATCCAGTGGGGGTAACTTTGCTGAAGTAGCGATGTCCCAATGCTTTCTTGAGGCACGACACATGAAAAACATTATGAATCTTACTCCCCTCTGACAACTCAAGCTCGTAAGCTACTTCCCCAACTCTTCGGATTACCCTGTTCAGACCATAAAAGCGTGGTTTCAACATTTTTGCACCACTTTTCTTCAGGGAAGACTGCCTTTATGGTTGCAACCTCAAGAAAACCAAGTTTCCTACCTCAAAACTGCGCTCCACCCTGTGTCTGTATGCATAAATCTTCTGGTGGTTTTGGGCAACATGTAGGTTATCCTTGAGAGTCTTAAGGATATCCCAACTCTCCAGTATCCAATCCTTGGCTTTGGGAGCCTTGCTATCCCCAAACACCAAATCCACAAATGAAGGAGCATCATAGCCATACAATACTCAGAACAGGGTCATAACAATGAACATATGGTAAGTGGTGTTGTAGCAATGCTAGGTTATCCATCAGAGTCTTAAGAATATCCCGACTCTCCAATATCCAATCCTTGGCTTTGGGAGCCTTGCTATTCCCAAATTCCAAATCCATGAATGAAGGAGCATCATAGCCATACAATGCTTGGAACAAGGTCATAACAATGAACATATGGTAAGTGGTGTTGTAGCAATGCTCTCCTAGATGCAACCATTTAATCCATGCCTTATGCTATCCTGACACATAGTTACGCAGATACCCCTCAACCCAGTTGTTCACAATCTCTGTCTGGCCATTCGTCTGAGGGTGGTAACTGGTACTAGGAATCAACTCTGTGGCAACTAATCTGAACAACTCCTGCCAGAATGCACTGAGGAACCTGCTGTCTCGATCATTGACAATGAACTTAGGTAACCCAAGGAGTCTAAGCACCTTCTTGAAAAGCAACTCTGCCACCTGCGGTGCCTTATACTCCGATGAAATCGCGAAGAAATGCACGAACTTGGTCAATCGATCAACGACTACATAAATGCAATCTCTACCATGTACCTTTGGTAGACCTGTGATGAAATCCATCGACACATTCTCCCACTTTTGATCTGGAATGGGCAAAAGCTGCAACAATCTTGCAGGATGAGTATGCTCCGACTTGTTTTGCTAACAAGTCATACATGCCCTCACATGTTGCAACACTTCGTCCTTGAGGCCCTTCCATGAGAACCTCTCTCTGATCTGCTAGTAAGTTTTGAAGTATCCAGGATGCTCTGCTAATGGTGTATCATGAATAGCCCTCATAAGCCTCTCCTTAAGTGTGGAATTTGAAACTAAATATATTCTATCTTTGTAGAAGATAGTGTCATCCACCACCCTATACCTGTCATCCTAAATCTGACCATCCATCAACTCACAAGCAAACTTATTCTTGGAATATTCCACCAAAAGGTGTGACTTCCAATTTCTGGTGGGACTTTCAATCAGTTGAAACCTCTGTAATGGAACATATTGTGGGTTTCCTGGAAAGCGCATCAACAACAATATTTTTCTTTCCCTTCACATATTCTATGTCAAAATCATAAGCCTGTATCTTGCTAAGCCACTTCTGTTATCTCTCATTCAGATCCTTCTGTTCCATGAAATATTGCAGACTGTTGTGTTCAGTCCTAACCACAAATCTTCCACCTACCAAATACTGTCTGAACTTCGCCAAAGCATGCATAATGACGAGCATCTCTTTTTCGTAGATGGAATAGAGTCTCTCTGGTCTCTTGAACTTCCGACTCTCAAATGTTATCGAATGTCTGTTCTACATCAAGACAACTCCTATACCCTCACCCGAAGCATCACACTCAAGCAAAAAGGGCCGAGTGAAATCAGAGAGTGCCCATACTGGACAAGTGCTCATTACCTCCTTGAGCTTGTCAAATGCCTTATGAGATTCCCCTGTCCACCTGAATGCCCCTTTCTTCGTGAGATTTGTCAGGGGTGCACCCAACTGTGAAAACCCCTTAACAGAATGACTATAATAAGTGCACAATCCAAAAAATCCACGCAACTTTGTCTTTTTAATCTAGGAAATACTTGAGACTGTTATGATCGGTCTTCACTACAAATCTGCTGCCTACCAGATACTGCTTGAATTTGGTGAAGGCATGCATGATCGCTAGCATTTCCTTTTCGTAAATAGGATAGAGTCTCTCCGACTCGTTGAGCTTCCTGCTCTCAAACACAATGGGGTGGCCTCCCTACATCAAAACTGCTCCAATCCCCACTCCCGATGCGTCGCACTCTAAGACGAAGAGCTGTGAGAAATCCAGAAGGGCTAGAACAGGGCATGTGCTCATAACCTCCTTCATTTTCTCAAATGTCCTTTGTGCCTCCTCTATCCATTGAAAGGCGCCCTTCTTGGTCAAATCTGTGAGCAGTGCTCCCAACTGTGAAAAGCCTCTGATGAACAGCTTGTAGTAACTGCATAACCCAAAGAATCCTCTTAGCTCAGTGAGGTTCTTGGGCATTGGCCAATCCAAAATGGCCTTGATCTTCTCCCGATGAACCTGTACTCCCTGCTCATTGATGATATGCCCCAAGTACAATAATTCTCTCACGCCAAATTCACATTTGGACTCCTTGGCATATAATGACTGTGCCTGCATAATATCCAAGACCTCCCCCAAATGTGCCAAATGCTCATCCCTGTCCTGCTGTAGATCAGTATATCATCGAAGAATACCAGAAGGTATTTCCTCAACTGTCCTCTGAAGATGTGGTTCATGCAAGATTGGAAAGTGGCCGGTGCGTTGGTCAATCCAAACGGCATGACCAAGAATTCAAAGTGTCCGAAATGGCATCAGAATGCTGTCTTCTCATTGTCCTGCTCCTTGAAGCTGATCTGATGGTATCCTGACCGTAGATCAATCTTAGTGAAGAAAATTGCCCCATGTAAGTCGTCCATCAACTCATCTATGTGCGGAATGGGGTACCTATTCTTGATCGTTTTCTTGTTGAGCGCTCTGTAATCGATGCACATCTGCAATGTGCCATCCTTCTTCAGTACCAGAATGATTGAAGATGCAAAAGGTCTCATGCTGGGCCTGATGTGCCCCATTGTAAGCAATTCTTTGATTGCTTTCTCAATCTCGTCCTTGAATTTCTTGGGGTGCCTATAGGGCACTGTGATCACTGGTGTAGCCCCTGCCTCCAACTCAATCGTGTGCTCAAATCCCTTGTCGGGTGGTTTCCCTGGTGTTATCGGCCCAAATACTGGCTCATACTGACCCAAAAGCTCTCTGATCTGTGGATGGTAATGCTCCCTGCCCTCTGAATCTTTCCACGTGGTGATCAAACACTCTGCTGCATAGGCCACATCACCGTGATGGAAGATCCGCTCCATCCTCTTTGCCAATACTGCTCGTGGTGCCCTTGTAGACATGCCTCTAAGCACAACTCTCGATCCACTGGTGTCTCTGAAGCTCATGGTCAATGTTTGATAGTTGAATCCAATCTCCCCCAATGAATATAACCACTATACCCCCAACACAACATCAGTATTTGATAGGTCAACTACAGAGGAGGTATTTGTCATGGTGTAGTTGCCTAGTTTGACCTCTAGGTTTGGGATCATGTCCAAACATGTCATCATGTATCTATCTGCCACTGACACGTGGAAACCCTCCAACTCCTTAGTGCGTAACCCCCTCCAGGCTACCAAGGACGCATCTATGAAATTGTGGGTGGCCCCACCATCAACTAAAGTAGACATGCGCTGCCCCTGTACAAGGCCTTTGAGCCTGAGACCCATGCATCTATGCCTTGGGACCCAAGGGTCTCTGGAAGAGAAGCAAAGCTTCTTGCTCATCAACTCCCGTCTCGTGTCATCATCCAATTTGGGCTTACCCTTCCATTCCCTTCGAGGATTTCTCTGATCCTTGTCTCTCTGTGGTACAAAAGGTTTGGTAAAGGTTTTGGGTTTTTGCGCTGAGTTCCCCATGTCTCTCGTGTGCACAATGGCCTCTTGTAAGGTATGAGCCTTGAAAGCCTTAACCCAACCTCTCAGTGGATCTATCAAAGCCTCTGTGAACAACATCAACAATCTCTGCTCTGATATATTGGATATGACCACTGCCTTCGCTGGAACTCTGAGATGAAGGCCTCAACTGATCTGGTCTGCCTCAACTGTGTAAGGTCCCTGAAGTGGAGCTTTGGATCTCTCCTATCAAATAGCTCCATCAACCTCTCAATGAACTCTAAATATGAAGTAATGTGGCTATGACCTAACATCACCAGCCCATGGTACCACCACTCGTGGGCCTCCCCCTCCAAGTGCAATGTGGTGAAGCTAATAGCTTCCGACTCTGTCATCGAGTTAAGCTTGAAGTATGTGTCAAGCTTCTGAACCCATGCATGAGCTGAGCAACGTGATGATTTGTCGAAAGTAGGAATGTTCAACTTTCCCACTTTCTTGATGAAATCCATGTTGTGAGTTTGCCCGTTGCCTCTCTGTGCCTCTTGGGGTCTGTTTCGATATCTGATCGAACAATAGTCCATCAAACTCATGTCTGCACGTAACTCTGGTCCTAATGCCAAGTAGTCTCTCCTGTACTCCCCGAACGGATCCTGTGGCATCACTTGTCCCTGACCTGGCTGTTCTCCTGCCTGCCCTGGCTGTCCCAAAGGCTGTCCCAATGTCTGTCCTATCTAGAACTGTGGGTATAAAGGTTGGGGAATCCTCCTAGACGATGTGTAAGCTCGAGCTGGTGAAGGGTTTGTACCAGCCCCTCCCTGAGATCCATTGGAGCCATTGGCCCCACCTCCCTGGTGTCCTCTTGAACCACTCGGCCCTCCTGTGGCATTGGCACCTATAGTGTTCATGCTATGCTGGAGCATCTGTGCACTAAGGTTCATATGTTGTATGGTTGTCAACAGTTCTCTCTGTCCCCTAGCTAGGTCACTCAACATGGCCTACGTACTGTCAAAATGTATCTCGGGGCCTTTCCCCCTGCCCTCGGGTGTCTCACTCCTATCACCCATAGTCCTCTCTATCTCAGCCTCTGTGTCTGAACTGATATGCTCTCTGTCCTCTATCTCTGGCTCTATATCCGACTGAGTGTGGAAGGGGGTGTAATCCCTTCCGTTTCTATCTCTCCTATCTCTGCCATGATCTCTGCGGTACTGAATGCACTCTTCCCCAATATGTCCTCGACCCTCAGGGTATTCTTCACCTGTTCTCGGAATCATGGGGTCATGAGAAGCACTTCTTCAAAGGATGGCAGGAAGAAGGCTCTGATACCACTGAAATATCCCCGATCTAGCTGATCTGGATATCTACCATTGAACTACGGTTTTGGCCACTGAATTTGATACTCTGGGGGTTTCTGAATGCGTTTGAGTTACTGTGTGAACATGCTTGGTGATTTCCGCATGTGTTTTCGAGTTTATTATGTATTTTAGCAGTATAAAACAATGCATGCGAGATAAG
>SNQJ01S0044896.1:61946-72229 GCA_010110895.2 Picea sitchensis
AAATAAAAATGAGAACAGAAGAACAAAGTGGAAAGCTATGAACAATGGGTTTGATATCAATCAGAATTATCCTTCTGGTTATTCCACCGAATTAGATGGTGGATCACCTTCAATACATAAAGAGAAAATCAATTATAAAGGATTTATGATATATGAGATGATTTGTTAGACTGAAGAGAGGTATATTTCAAATATCCCTATCCCTCTTCACCAATTAAGGCGGGTTATCGCTTATTCCTATTCACCAGCTAACTAGTATTATTACAGGAAATTATATTATTTAAGGTTATGACTTTGCCTCAGGTATGGTACAACATCATTTCATAAATATTGCTTATAAATATTTTCTTAAACTAAGAATGCATGTATACATGAAAGTACACACTTAAAGTTACCAATTCTGGAGAAATATCCTTTGCTGAAAAACCATATGGTGCTTTAACACTTTGAATTAGAAACTTGTCTTTGCACTGTAAGTCGGGTGGAGCCTCTCGCTGAGCTTGCATGGTCACTAAGAAAGACAAAAGTCATATTAGTGAGAAATAAACGGCACACATAAATAGTAACTACTCAGAAGCAAAGAACTTCTCTTAAAAATAAATATATTGTACTGAAAAGTATTACCAATGACATCAATACTACTCTGGGGCAAAACAACTCCAGTGTTAGGACGCACACAGTACTTTTTGGGAGATGTTGTCTTGACCTGTTGTAAGAATGACAAAAACAGATTAAATCATTATCCAAAAAGAATATGACAGGAAAGGATATATGTCCCCAAGCAAAAACCAGATCCAATCTTCTTTCAACGGCTTAGTAATAAATATCATGTCATGCATTAATCCAAATTTGTCAAAGTTTGGAAAAAGGAAATAGATTAATTTTTCAGGTGTTTAGAAGGTTTTTCCTGTTTTTGGACATAAAAATTACTTCATTCTATCACTTCACAACATGCAGCATACTAGATACTCAGTTGTAGCCATTAAAATTGCTCAAATGTAAAAGATAACAAATATCAATGAATAAACACAAGTTTACAAGGAAAAGGGGAAAATACAAATCATGGTCTGTGGAGAAGAGCACAGGAGCACCAAAATGTATTAATATGTCAGGAACTTGGAAACAGAAAGCACACAAAAAAATATAAACAGATATATGTGTGTGTGAAAATATATGTAATAAATAACTGATAAACGATATCCAAATACAATGCAAAGTATGTATACACATACAAGTCAAAGGGTTGGGTCACGTTGAGAAAATGTGGCTTTCAGAAAAGGTGAGCGGACTTATTAATATGTGATATGGCTTATCAATATTTATTTATTTATTATGTTATAAGCTTAGTCACCTGGTTCGTGTCCGTGTTCGAATTCGGCAAGCTTGAAATTCGACAAAAATTAGAGTGTCAAAATTTTGGGAATAAAATTCGGCATGAAGTTCGACATACTACAAAATTTGAAAAATAAAAAATATATAGATATAAATATTAAAAAATTACACATATTTGGTTGGTTTATAGTTTATTGCTATACTATTTTTATATTTGATTACAATAAAAATGAAAATACAAAGATTAATATGATTTTTGTATGTCATGATCATTGTAATTTATTAAAAGACATGGGGTTTCAAATACTAATTAAGTTATGAAATCTAATAAACTTATTTATTACAATATTAAATATAAACGAAGTTAAAATAAAGTAATGTTTATATTTAATTTTATTAATATTTTATAGTAATAACAATATCCAACATAAATAAAAATTAATAAATGTATACATTTGTTATGTTGAAGCTTGAAGCCACGTCGCGGTCGGGGGGGTATGCTAGATCCTGGAGATGGAATGTCGTCGGGGGTATGCTAGAGATGGAGTGTCCTTGGGGTATGTGACTGATCTAAGAAATACGCTGGAGATGGAGTGTCGTCAAGGTATGCAATTTCTCAGAGAAAGATGTTGGTCGCTCATCGTTGGATGGACAATGCACTGGTCGGACTCAACAGTGGATGCTCAAGGGCGAGGGTGAGGGTGAGGGAAAAGACACGGGTCGCAAGAGGAACTGGAAGAGAATTCAAGTGAAGGTGGCGACGACAGAGGAAGGGTTTTAATTCATGGGCAAATTTAATCGATTAAATTCGAAATGGGATAAAAATGGTCGATTTTCGAATTTGAAGCTTGAAAATCGACGAACCCGGTGACTAAGGTTATAAGTAATTATATACAAGTTATGTTTATAGCCTAATGGGCTAGCTCAATTAGTTTGAACAAACCATTTCAAGGCGAAGTTCACTGTGAGGTCTTCGGTTCTAATCTGGTTGAGGTTCAAGTCCTGCTGAGTTACCAGTTGTTATTATGGTCGATGGTTGAAGCACTGTCCATCCTAATATTCCAGGGAAGAGGGGGGGATCCCAGAAGGTTTTCTTAATCTGTATATGTATATGTATGTGTATGTGTATGTGTGTGCGTGTTATGTTTATGTAATTATTATGTCATATATTTATGTGTTATTATGTCATTATATACTCATGTTTATATTGTTGGGTAATATCCTAGGTATATTACAAGTCCTCCCCCTTAAAATACTTTGCCCTCAAAGCATTGGTAGTGAAGGGTGCTTCTACCATGACACTTCCATCTTCCCAAGAAGCATCTTTTGTTGGCAAATTCTTCCACTTTATACATTATTTTGTGATCTAATGTGGTCAAAGAGACCTAGTTCGAGTCGATATTTCTTCTTTAGACAAAATAATTGGAAAAAGTTATGAACTTGACCTTTCTAGGGGAAATCAAAAGCACAGACAACCTTGCAGATCTTCTTTTTAACTTGGTATGGCCCATTAAACCTTGGAGCTAATTTATTATTTTCCCCTTGCTTAAAGGATAACTTTTTGCACAAATGGAGACACACAAATACTCAATCGCCTTCTTGAAACCCATGTTCTAATCGATGATGAACTGCCTACTATGAAAGAAGAAAGAAGAATGAATGACATGAAGGAAGAAACAACCCTAGAAATTTTCTGAAAGAAGAAAGAAGAATGAATGGCTAGGGTCATTTCACTCCATTTTTGTGGGCTGTCTTTTTGAAGAAAGAAAGTTAGTTGTGACCTATTCAGTCATCTTGATCTGGTTGTGAAATCAGATTTGAAGAAATGATGTATTATTGGTTGTTCATTCAATAAAAAGGTTGTCTAATCTATATAGATTAAGAAACTTCCATTCCTATATCTTTACTAAAGGTGTCCAAGAGAGATTTGTAGTGGTTTATCTCCCCGAGAGAACCTTTGGCGAAGATCAAAATATCAACAACAAAAAGCAAGTGGGAAATAACGATTGAGGTAGCGAATTTGACACATTTGATAACACCTCCCCTTCTTGCCTCAAAAATCAACCTACTCAAGCCCTCGATTATCAAAAGAAACAAAAAGGGAGATAGGGGACAACCTTGCCTTAGCCCACTTAAGGAATGAAAGAACCCTAAGGGGGAGCCATTTATAAGCACTACAAAAGAGGCAGAGGAAACATAGCCCAAGATCTAGTTTATTGTTTGAAGATTCATCCCCTTTCGGAGAAGCACCGATATGAGATGCAACTAGTTAACCTTGTCAAAATCCTTTGCCAAATCTGTTTTCATAACCATAGATCATAACTTTTCAAGCTTGATGGAGTGAAAACCTTCTTGTGTTGTACCAATAACATTAGGGATCTGTCTATTGAACAAGGGCCCAAACTATTCTTGGGAGATAAAGCTAGACAACATTCCCTTTAGCCTATTGGCTATGACTTCTGAAATAATTTTGTAAATGAGGTTGCACAAGGATATGGGCTTAAGTCTTTGAAGGTAAGGGGATCCTTCTTTTTGGGAATGAGAGAAATAAATGTAGACTTTAGGGCACCTCGCACTTTCCCCAAGAACCTTGATTCCTCTATTACTCTGAGCAAGTCTCCCTCTAGGAACTCGTAAAACCAAAAATAAAATTACATCATCCAACCATCAGGTCCAGGACTCTTGGATTTTTTGAATGAATTTAGGACCGCCTATAATTCACTCCTTGTCACTTCGACTGCAAGATCTTCATTCATCTCTTGATTAAAACATCTAGGGAAGGTCTGAACTACCCTCATCAATGCTTCAATATGAGCAGAGTTAGGATCCTTGAATAAGCTCTGGAAGTGCTCCATGCCAGCCTTGGTTACATCCGTAAAGGATCTTACCCTAGAGCCATCGACTAGCTCTACCTCCCAGATGGTATTTGTAATTTTCCTATCATTAGCATAGTTGTGGAAAAATTTGGTATTGTTCTCATCCTCATAAAGCCAAGTAGCTCTACTTTTAAGCCTCCATGTGGTCTCCTCCCTAATGAGAAAGACCTTTTTTCTTTCCTCCATCCCTTTCAAGATTTGGAGATCCTCATTAGAGAAATTCCAAAGGAGTTGGAATTAAACAAGGAGGCTATCTCACTTCCAACTTCAACCAACTCCTTTTGGGTTGCAACTCTTCTTTGTTTGGCACAATTTGTTGTGAGTGTTTTGACCAATTTAAGATTAGTTGCAAACTGAGCCATGGCACTATCACCAAAGGAGGCATCAAACTTCCTCCAATTAATTTTAATAAGTTGAATAAAAGAAGATTTTTTGGGCCAGGCATAATTAAATTTAAAAGGGGTTGGAGGTTTATCATCAACATCTCCAAGTTGCAGAAGGATAGGGAGATGATTAGAGGAACCTCCAAACCCCACCCAAGATTTGTATCTACCCACTTCCTCTAGAATTTTTACAGCCAGTAGAAATCGATCAAGCCTTTTTGAGATACTCTCTCTAGCTTTCCTAAAATTTCTCCAAATAGGGACAAGCTTGACATTAACCGAGTTTAACTCCTCAAAGAAATTGAGAAAATAGCCCACTAAAGGATCCACCCGAGCTGCCTCACCCCAAATTTCCCTGGCACTTAGGGTTAGGTTAAGGTCTCCTCCAATGGTTAAATTACTTACCCCTGAAGAGGAATTGTTCATCCATTAACTAATCCCAAAATCCCTTTTTTTCCCCATAAGGGCAATATAGATTCACAAATTTGAAGGATTTTCCTTCCAAGATGATACTGATAGGGACGATTCCAATGGAAAGAGCATCAATATTGGAGTTCCACCTTGTCACTGGGCCTCTATAGATACCTTTTGAATCATTTGAATAGAAGCTCCAATTTTTTAAGGAGGACAAGGATTATACAGCCTTAGCTCTTGAGCACATTATTTCCTGGAATTGGAACACATCAAGTTTGTACACAACACAAAGTCTTTCGAGGGATAACAATTTTGGAGGCACCCCCAACCTCGTCATGTTTAGAGAGAGAAAAATCATTAAGGCCCCTTCCTAGGGAGGTTTTTGCTCTAAGTGCTCCATGAATTGTCTTTTGCTTGCTTTCAAGAGCTTCCCTACATGCCTTTGACTTAGCAAGGGAAATGTTGGATTTATGACCTACTGGATTGGGTTTAGTAGGAATCAGAGTGATTCCACCCTCCACAACACCATTGTCTACAATAGGGACCAACTCTCAAGAATGTGGAAGGTAATTGGATTGGATAGGGGGTTTAGATGATGGAACCATTTTACTAATGATCCTAGGATTGACGACAAGATTAGAAGGAGGCTCAACCACTTTTTGCATCGATGGCGACCCCTTCTCCAAGAAGGAGAGATCGACAGGGGTCCTCCCAAAGGTTCACAAAGAGGAATCTCATGTTGAGAAAAAGGCTCACCCTCACCCATACAAGTTCCATTGTTCACTAATGAGTTATGAAGAATTGAAAGGGTTGAGTGAGGGAAAGACATACCTTTTTCCTGCGAAACATTGGTGGGTGACTTGTGAGAAATTGTTGCAACTTCAGGGACATCAAGGTTCAGAGCCCTTAGGCTAATAATGGCCACAACAACCAATAATGATGGAACCCTCAAATTAGTAGATTTCAAGACATCTTTTTGGGGGGCCAAAGACTTGTCCAAATTCTCCATTTTCCTCCAAACGTTTTTTTGAACTTTCCAAGAAGTAGAGTGTGGTTTACAATCTCGCCAAAGCTGCCCTAAACCATGGCACACTGCACACCTAAACGACATCTTCCTGTAATCAAGTTTATGAGTAAAGGAACGATCACCCCATGCAATGTTGGCTCTTGATTTAAGCTTAATTCTTTTATCCAAATCATCCATTCCATCTTTAATTGTATGTTGTTTGAGATTTGCTTGTTCTTTGTCACAACTAGTAATCCAAAAGACCTTGTGAAGGATTCAAAAATAGGATCAGAATATCGAAGCATATCTTGATTTTGAAGATGTCTTAACTCATTTGTTAATAACTAGTTTTGAATTTGAAGTAGATCAATCTTGTTATGCTTGATGAGCATACATGTAGCGGCATGAGTTAGTGAAGTTTTGTTGATTTGAATAGTTGATCCTTTTGCAATATGAATTAAAGTGTGTAGAAGAGTGAACATGTGTTCGATACTTGCTATCCCGATCCAATAAATTGCTTCAAGTGCCAAAAACAATGTGTTGCAATGAAGCAGCTACATGAGCCATTCTCCGAGAGGATGGCATAAGACCCTAGCTGAGATCTAGGGCCCCCAGTGCACTCCTAGGGTTTTTGGTCTGGGACCAAGAAGTTAGAGCCATGGCAAAAGACCCTAGTGAGGGCCACCAGTGTATTGTTGGGGTTCTTGATGTAAGTCCCTAGATGTGTTTTAGGGACCTTGGATGTGTTCCAGGGAATCCTTGCTCAGTGCTTGGATTGATCCTTGGTTGTGTACCTTGGCGGATAAGACCCTAGTGATGATCTAGGGCCCCCAGATGTGTTCTAGGTATCATGGTCTAGGACCAAGCAGTTATTGGTCAAAGACCAAGCAGTTTGATGATATAGGTCCCTAGATGTTTCTAGGGCCCCTGGATGTGTTTCAGGGAATCCTTGCTCATACTTGGATTGATCCTTGGTTGTGTACCTTGGTGGATCAAACCCTAGTGATGATATAGGGCCCCCAGATGTGTTATGGGGTATCCTGGTCAGTGACCAAGCAGTTCTTGGTTAAGTACCAAGACGAGATGATGTGTGATCTTCTTCTCTCCCGGGATGGTCNAGGTCCCAGACCACATATCCCAGGAGTGCACTGGGTGCCCTAGATCTCGTCTAGGGTCTTAGCCATCTTCCAGGAGAATGGCTCTCGCTGCTGCATGTAAATTTAACACCATCGACTAGTTCTACCTCCCAGATGGTATTTGTAATTTTCCTATCATTAGCATAGTTGTGGAAAAATTTGGTATCGTTGTCATCCTCATAAAGCCAAGTAGCTCTACTTTGAAGCCTCCATGTGGTCTCCTCCCTAATGAGAAAGACCATTTTTCTTTCCTCCATCCCTTTCAAGATTTGGAGATCCTCGTTAGAGAAATTCCAAAGGAGTTGGAATTAAACAAGGAGGTTATCTCACTTCCAACTTCAACCAACTCCTTTTGGGTTGCGACTCTTCTTTGTTTGGCGCAATTTGTTGTGAGTCTTTTGACCAATTTAAGATTAGTTGCAAACTGAGCCATGGCACTATCACCAAAGGAGGCATCAAACTTCCTCCAATTAATTTTAATAAGTTGAATAAAAGAAGATTTTTTGGGCCAGGCATAATTAAATTTAAAAGGGGTTTGAGGTTTATCATCAACATCTCCAAGTTGCAAAAGGATAGGGAGATGATTAGAGGAACCACCAGACCCCACCCAAGATTTGTATCTACCCACTTCCTCTAGAATTTTTACAACCAGTAGAAATCGATCAAGCCTTTTTGAGATACTCTCTCTAGCTTTCCTAAAATTTCTCCAAATAGGGACAAGCTTGACATTAACTGGATTTAACTCCTCAAAGAAATTGAGAAAATAGCCCACTAAAGGATCCACCTGAGTTGCCTCACCCCAAATTTCCCTGGCACTTAGGGTTAGGTTAAGGTCTCCTCCAATGATTAAATTACTTACCCCCGAAGCGGAATTGTTCATCCATTAACTAATCCCAAAATCCCTTTTTGTCCCCATAAGGGCAATAGAGATTCACAAATTTGAAGGATTTTCCTTCCAAGATATTACTGATAGGGACGATTCCAGTGGAAAGAGCATCAATATTGGAGTTCCACCTTGTCACCGGGCCTCTATAGATAACTTCTGAATCATTTGAATAGAAGCTCCAATTTTTTAAGGAGGACAAGGATTATACAGCCTTAGCTCTTGAGCACATTATTTCCTGGAATTGGACCACATCAAGTTTGTACACAACACAAAGTCTTTCGAGGGATAACAATTTTGGAGGCACCCCCAACCTCGTCATGTTTAGAGAGAGAAAAATCATTAAGGCCCCTTCCTAGGGAGGTTTTTGCTCTAAGTGCCCCATGAATTGTCTTTTGCTTGCTTTCAAGAGCTTCCCTACATGCCTTTGACTTAGCAAGGGAAATGTTGGATTTATGACCTACTGGATTGGGTTTAGTAGGAATCAGAGTGATTCCACCCTCCACAACACCATTGTCTACGATAAGGACCAACTCTCAAGAATGTGGAAGGTAATTGGATTGGATAGGGGGTTTAGATGATAGAACCATTTTACTAATGATCCTAGGATTGACGACAAGACTAGAAGGAGGCTCGACCACTTTTTGCATCGATGGCGACCCCTTCTCCAAGAAGGAGAGATTGACAGGGGTCCTCCCAAAGGTTCACAAAGAGGAATCCCAGGTTGAGAAAAAGGCTCACCCTTACCCATACAAGTTCCATTGTTCACTAATGAGTTATGAAGAATTGAAAGGGTTGAGTGAGGGAAAGACATACCTTCCTGCGAAACATTGGTGGGTGACTTGTGAGAAATTGTTGCAACTTCAGGGACATCAAGGTTCAGAGCCCTAAGGCTAATAATGGCCACAACAACCAATAATGATGGAACCCTCAGATTAGTAGACTTCAAGACATCTTTCTGGGGGGCCAAAGACTTGTCCAAATTCTCCATTTTCCTTCCAAACGTTTTTTTGAACTTTCCAAGAAGTAGAGTGTGGTTTACAATCTCGCCAAAGCTACCCTAAACCATGGCACACTGCACACCTAAACGACATCTTCCTGTAATCAAGTTTATGAGTAAAGGAACGATCATCCCATGCAATGTTGGCTCTTGATTTAAGCTTAATTCTTTTATCCAAATCATCCATTCCATCTTTAATTGCATGTTGTTTGAGATTTGCTTGTTCTTTGTCACAACTAGTAATCCAAAAGACCTTGTGAAGGATTCAAAAATAGGAGCAGAATATCGAAGCATATCTTGATTTTGAAGATGTCTTAACTCATCTGTTAATAACTAGTTTTGAATTTGAAGTAGATCAATCTTGTTATGCTTGATGAGCATACATGTAGCGGCATGAGTTAGTGAAGTTTTGTTGATTTGAATAGTTGATCCTTTTGCAATATGAATTAAAGTGTGTAGAAGAGTGAACATGTGTTTGATACTTGCTATGCCGATCCAATAAATTGCTTCAAGTGCCAAAAACAATGTGTCGCAATGAAGGTGTTAAAATTAAGCAGTTGCAAGAGCCATTCTCCGAGAGGATGGCATAAGACCCTACCTGAGATCTAGGGCCCCCAGTGCACTCCTAGGGTTTTTGGTCTAGGACTAAGAAGTTAGAGCCATGGCAAAAGACCCTAGTGAGGGCCACCAGTGTATTGTTGGGGTTCTTGATGTAAGTCCCTAGATGTGTTTTAGGGACCCTGGATGTGTTCTAGGGAATCCTTGCTCAGTGCTTGGATTGATCCTTGGTTGTGTACCTTGGCGAATAAGACCCTAGTGGTGATCTAGGGCCCCCAGATGTGTTCTGGGTATCATGGTCTGGGACCAAGCAGTTATTGGTCAAGGACCAAGCAGTTTGATGATATAAGTCCCTAGATGTTTCTAGGGCCCCTAGATGTGTTCCAGGGAATCCTTGCTCATACTTGGATTGATCCTTGGTTGTGTACCTTGGTGGATCAGACCCTAGTGATGATATAGGGCCCCCAGATGTGTTATGGGGTATCCTAGTCAGGGACCAGATAGTTCCTGGTTAAGTACCAAGACGAGATGATGTGTGATCTTCTTCTCTCCCGGGATGGTCCATGAGACCTAGGAGCAGTTAAAGAAGAAGGACATGATCACATCAGTGACATTCCTCTTATGTTGGGATGATAAAAGCTTATAAGTTATCATGAGACTTATGTGGACATCTTGCCATTGAAGAAGACCCCTTT